>VDFB02378500.1:0-10228 GCA_007258455.2 Sequoia sempervirens | reverse complement strand
TCTATTTCCTCTCCCACTACTTGGCAATTTTCTAACTTTGGCGAAGTGATGGGCGAGTTGTCACCCAGACGGGTCCCAGTCGTCATAGAATTTTCCATAGTTGAAGATTCCTTCCTTGTGCAAAATTCGAATTTTCCCCATTTAACTGCCTGTAACAATTTGTTATCTCAAATTTTTATGGGGGAATATTTATGTCATGTCCCCATTTTTGGCGAGCATCGAGATCGTAATTGGGCTTGTCAGAGACCGTGAGGGTCACAGAGTGGTTAGAGGGTCGTTTGGGAGCTTGGCTCAGCTTCAGATTGGCAGTGTTGATCAATTGGCCTTCGTTTGGGCTCGATCGGAGAATTCTTGCAGAGTTGCTATTTTTAGCAGTTCCTGGCAGGCAGTGTGGGACCCCTGCTATTTTTAGCAGTATGGCTTTGGCGGCATCCGGAATCACTTCAGAGTTCGTCAGCATCAGACGGAACAGGAAACGGATAAGTAACGGGAGAAATATTAATATTTAATTACATTGATTAAATATTAATTAATTAATGATTATAATATAAAGTTATAATTTAAAATTATAACTTAAGTGATTTGTCTTGAGGGGTGCGCCCATCATCAGAAGGGGGCCATTTGGTATTTAATTTATGATTTAAATATTTGACTGAGAACTATGGAGAAATAAAAGAATTAAAAAGTCAAATATTAATTAAACCCTATTCTTAAGGAAATCGCACTTTTCAGCATAAAGAGGATTTTGCCTTGGGTTTTGAGCCATTATGACATTTTATGAATTGAAAATTTGCCAGTCTTGCCAGAGAACGGAGACCTCAGGGTTTGAGTTCGATATTCGTTGGAGAACGAGCCATCTCCATTGAATCAGTTCAGAGGGTGTGAGATATCACCTAATTTACTGCCAGTTGTGAGATTTCTTCACCCAGAAGAAATTACAGAGTTTCACAGAGGATATTTCATTCAGGGTTTACAGAGAAGTTTTATTTTGTCCAGAAGACATCCATCAATCAGGGCGCACCTACACCAGAGGTCCAGACATTGCTTATAAGGGAGCCGTACCATTTGCATTAATTGCTGCTGGAGGCCGTACCATTCTGTCAGGCCGTACCAGCAGAGAAAGGAAGTGTTTTCTTCACATAAGGCAAACGCCTCACATATTGGTCAGGGTTTTAACCAGGAGACAGTATATTCAGCTAGGCGCATATTCTGTGCTATTCTGGAGACTAGGAAGAGAGGCCGTACATTTTAATTAATTGTTGAGTGCTGTTACCAGCCGTACCAATTGTACCAGGGCCGTACCATCTTATAAAAGGCATATATCTTCTTGTGAGTTGATCGCTTGCATTGAGGATAGCTTATGAACTCCAGTTTGGGTGCATACATCTCTGGCATCATTAGAGATCAATAGATTGAAGGGGAAACAAGACTTTATCACAGCCGCACCAGATTTCTGCTCATCAACAGTTTGCTGTTTACCAGGCCGTACTTGCTTGGAAAGACGTGTCCCATCATCATATGAGAAACGCCTTCAATATTAGCTTCATACATTCATCACTGGAGGCGCCTATTTGTCCAGAGTCATCAGCAATCATTTGGCAGAGGGAGAAGGCATACTTGCTGCAGCCGTACCATTCATTTATTGCTGTATCAAAGAAAAACCAGGTTTCAATAATTTTTTATTGCCTTTTGCTTTGCATGTAACTGGGTTATGCTGTAATCGTCTTCAGAAGATTCTTTAATGAATAAGATTCAGTATTTGCAATAGATTTGGTTATTTCCAGAGCTATATGATTTTGTTTAGAATTTATATCATTCATGTGCAAAATCGCCATTCTTCATTTTTATGCAAAAACATCCAAAAAACCTAAAACCTTCAGAAAGTTAAACAAAACAGTCAGAATCTGTATCAGGGGGAAACTGGGGTTTCTACAATTTAATTCTTCTAATATCTCCAACATTAAAAATTTTACCCCCTCATGATGAGCGCACTTCATCATGTGTCTTAGAACTTTTCATGCCTTAAAACCTTTTAAATCTCTCCCCAAGGGTGCATTTAAGGGTTCATGTTCACATTTCAAGGTGCATTTGGACCCTTGGTGTTTCAAGTTTGATTTCCAACGTCTCAAAAAAAAATTCTCAACCTCCTCTTCTTAAGACGCATTTTGATGGGTCTACTTTTATTTTCACGACTTAGAAAATTTTCTCAAACTTCTTCTCTAGGATGGGTGCATTTTAACTCCTGTGCTTCAAATTTCTCAGCCTTAGAAAATTTCCTCCAACACATTATTCTTCCTTGGGCGCATTTTACCTCTTGTTCTAGGGCACATTTAAGGGTCTCATTCAATTTCTCATGGCTTAGACGTTTTGGCTTATCCTAGTCACCTTGGGGCGCATTTAGACCCTTCTTTTCTTGGGCGCATTCAAGAGGGTCTTCTTCCATTTCTTACCTTAGAAAATTTTATGCATTTTATTCACCTTTAGGTGCATATGAGGGGTCTTCCTTAGAAAAATCTTCAAACTCCCATTCATCCCCATCTTGAGCGCATTTGAGACCCATTGCTTCATTTTTCCATGCCTTAGAAAATTCTCATCAACTTATTCCTTGGGCGCATATGACAAGTGTTGCTCACATTTTCGTGCCTTAGGCAAATTTCTCTAAGTTTCCTCATACCTTGGGCGCATTCAAAGGGCCTTGTTGACGACGTATTTAGAGGGGTCAACTCTTATTTTTGCCTTAGAAACTTTTCTCACCCAACCTCTTCCTTGGGCGCATTTTATCCCTTGTTCTTCAAATTTCCAGCCTTAGAAAATTCTCATGCCTTCTCATTTGCATATGAGGGGGTCTTCTTTTGTTTTCATAACTTAGAGAAATTCTCTCACCTCTTCTCCCTTGGGACATTTTAGACCTTGTGCTCTTATCTTGTGGGCGTATTTAGACCTCTCCATGCTGGGTGCATTCAAGGGGGTCTACTTTCATTTTAATGCCTTAGACAATTCTCTAAGTTTCATCCCCTAGGGCGCATTTGGGGGGGTGCTATTTTGATTTACGCCTTAGAAGATTTCATGTGTCTCTTCACGCCTTGAGCGCATTTTACCCCTTCTCTGCATGTTCAATGCCTTGGGCCTTTTTTTCACCCTAGCTCATCCTCATTTTCTATTTTTAGCAGTTTTTGAGGTCTTTGTGATTTTCAAAGTTTTGCAACTTCTCAAGGCTTGAAACTTGTTCACCCTGACCCCCATGACAAGACTGACTTGTTCACACCAGCCTTTTGCGTTCACCTGCTATTTTAGGCCCTGTTTTGGAAGTGACTAAAAATAGTAAGTGTGCAGAATGCGCTCAAATTTCACCAGTAGATTCCTTGAAGAATGCTGATTGCAATGGGATACCTCGGTTTTCAGAGATTCTCGCGTGTTGCCCTTCATTTTAGGCACGAAAGTAGGAAACCCTAATTTCATTGCATGCACTTCTGTAGACCTCCGTTTGATGCCATTCTCGTTGCATGTTGCTCTGTTCTAAAAGCTGAAGTGCTGGAGTTGTTCCGGTGACACCATGCCTGCCAAAGATGGACTTGCTAAAAATAGAATTGCTAAAAATAGAAAGTTGTTAGAATTCACTCAAATTTTGCATGCAAGTCCCCCGAAAGGGTCTAAACTCAGTGATATGATCAAAATTTCCAAAACCCTAGAAAAAGGTCCCAAACTGGGTACTTACTAAAAATAGTAAGTTGTTAGAATTCAGTGGAATTTTAATGGGAACCTGCTTGAAGCCTCCTGATTGCAATGCCAAGCTCAGATTTCAATTTGCCACCTCAATTTGACCTCAAACTAGCTTGAAGAATGGAAACCCTAATTTGTCAAGACGCACTTCAGACTTAGCCAACACTCCAAATTAGGCCAAAAGATGGGTACATCCTTGGAAAGATAGACGGAACAAAGAGACAGCTGCAAAACCACCCAAAACCAAAGCCAAAAGACCCGAATGGACCAAAAATCATGGGGTCCCCATTTTGAATGGGGTGATGTGTGAAAAGGTCACAACAATTCCCATGGTGCAAGAAGAGTCTTTAACACTTAGAAAGTCTTCAAGCCACTTCCTTATCATTTGGGCACATATGAGTGGTGTGAGGGATATTTTCATACTTAACTATTTTTCGTGAAGATTTTCACCCCAAACATAGCCTAAGTGTATTTTCATTGCTCACCCTCACTTTCCATTTTTAGTAAATTCTGAAGTCCCTGTGATTTTCAAACATCTGCAACTTCTCAATACTTGATATTCTCCCATCAAGGTCTTCATGGCCCTACTGACCTGTTCACACCTGCCTTTTGTGCTCACCTGCTATTTTAGGCCCTGTTCTGGAGATGGCTTACTAAAAATAGTAAGTGTGTAGAATGCGTTCAAATTTCACTGGTAGATTTCTTGGAAGATTTTGATTGCAGTGGGATACACTCTTTTTTCGTTTTTCCCGAGTTTTGCCCCTCATTTTAGGCATAAAAGTAGGAAACCCTAATTTCATTGCATGTGCTTTTGTTGACCTCCGTTCGACGTTTCTGTTACGTACTGCTCTGCTCTAGAAACTAAAGATCTGGAACTGCTCGGGTATCATACTTGCTAAAAGTGGACCTGCTAAAAATAGTAAGTTCCCGGAATTCGTTCAAATTTTGCATGCAAGTTGCTCAAAGGGCTCTAAACATGATGTAGCAGTCGGATTTTCAAAAGCCTCGAGAAAAAGGTCCCAAATAGAGTACTTACTAAAAATAGTAAGTTGTTAGAATTCAGTGAAATTTTAATGGGAACTTGTCTGAAGCCCTCCTGATCACAGTGCCAAGCTCATATTTCAATCTGCTTACTCAACTTGACCTCGAACTAAGTTTGAAGAATAAAAACCCTAATCTGACAAAATGCGCTCCAAACTTGGCCAAAATTCCAAATTGGGCCAAAAGACGGGTACATCCCCGGAAAGACATAAGGAACAAGGAGAGACGGCCAAAAAACTACCCAAAACCAAAGCCAAAAGACTCAAATGGGGCAAAAATTAGGGGGGTCCCCATTTTGAATGGGGTGATGTGTGAAACGGTAACAACAGGACTGTCATGTCCCCCGAAATTGGAACACTAAGCTATAAAGCATCTAAAGACAAATAAATAAATAAAATACAAATAAATGTCAAAACTCCAAACATGAGTACTTACGATTTAAATATAATTATCATTGATAATATTATAATTATAAATATAATATACAAATTATAAATGAAATAAATTAAAAATATAAAATACAAAATAAATAATAGAACACCCAAAATAACTGAACATTAAAATTCAAATAAATAAATAAATAAAATAAATGACAAAGTACATATTAAAAAAAATATATATAAATACAAATATTAATAATTTAATATTATTATAATTATAATAATATAATATATTAAAACTAACATACAAGTAAATATATTTATATATAATATATTAAATAAATATGTAAACATAGAATAATATACAGATATAAAGCAATGCAATATCCTACACCCAACACTCAGATTGCAGCAACAATACATCAGTATCTTATCCTAAATTAAAGCCTTAAGACCATCGCTGGAATTAATTAAGGGATGCAGTAGCGATTCACATTTGAAAGGAAACACTTGACTTTAATTAATAAATATAAAGGAGCAAATACATTACGTAAGCAGGAGGGATTAATAGAGGAAGCAGCGATAACTACCACAGTAAGTATTTAGTTAAGGGTTTGTTTTCAAAAGACATCTATTTAAAATAACACAATGCCCCACAAGGGACGCCTCTCTGGAATAAATATTAAAGAGGAGAATCAAGTAAAGGCACGAGGGGGAAGATATAATCAATGATGGAGAAATAAATCTGCACACAGAAAAACAGACAGGAATAGAAGAGAACAAAATCATCAATCGCTGGGGAGAACAGGGGAATCAAGGACAAAAGACATCGAATGCAAGAGAATAAGAATCATCAAGCGCTTGAAATGTATGTAGAAGACAAAGATATTAAATTACAAAATCTTTGATATATGTAAAAGCATAACCAAAAAAGAGGTATGTATTATAATATATTTAAATAAAGGTTTATGACTACTTGGGTATGTAGAAGGTAAGATTAGTAGATTTAGATAGCACATACATTGTTAATTTACATCTCAGTTAACACTTACAAATATATTTAATATATATTTGGGTAGGTTATGGTTAATGAATATATTTAAATATATATTGTGATGGTTAAATATAAATGACAAGCACATATACTCAGCCATATATATATTATGATGTTTGGCAAAGAGGATGTACACATAATATATTTTAGCATATTATGATTTATGAATATGTTTGAACATATTAGGATGGATAAGTATATTGAAAGTTGGAATGACATGTTAACAATTGATAAGTGTATATATATATATATATATATATATATAAATTAAAATTCATAGATACATCATAGATGGTGGGAACATACAATATATACAAGACAATATATATACAATAAGGATGCTTGTAGCAATTATTGAGCCTTATAAGTAATAATGACTCCATTCATTCACTATGATGTTAAACAGTATAATAGAATTCCATCTAGGGGATCTCAAAAGATGTTTGGTACTTATAAAAATATATTAATAAGAGAAAATCATCCATAGTGAGTGACAGGGGAGGAAACGAATGTTCCTTAATAAGAAAAACAAATAATTATATCATCTTTGATTCAATTAGATTTTATTACTAAAATTTATTGATTCCCTAATCGCTTTAATGTCTCTTTGAGAGCCAGTTTTGAATGTAAGAGCTAGGTTTATGTCACCAGGCGGGTCATTATATCGTGAGAACCGCCTTTGTGCGGAGCTGCCGCCAAGCCCCGGCTGCCTCTAGTGGCTGAGCAGGCTACTTTGCAGAAGAAGGAAGAGGAGACGACCGCCCCTGTTTCAGGCCCTCCTGTTGTGTCCTCTCTCCTCCCCTTTGCTTCCATTCAACCAAGCTCTGTCTCGCTTTCGACTTTTGCTGTGAGTGTGAATGCGCTTGACCCTAAAAAGGTGTTTATCGCTCCTCCAGTCAAGCCACCCTTCTTAATGTTCCTTTTGGACATCTTGCCATTCCCTAAACCCATGGACATGCCGAATACGTCGGTGGCGTCGGCCATGGATTTCTCCTCCGTTGTGCCTCTTGCCTTGTTTGTGGGGAGTTCACATCCCTTGACGAAGCAAAAGGTAGAGGTTGGCCCTTCCAGCAATGGAGGGTGTAAGAGGAGCCCACCTTCTCCGAAGCATGGTCTTGCGCTAGCTTGTTCCGTCCTAGTTACGAAACAAGTTTCGGCTTCCCCTGAGTTTGTCATTGCTCTCGAGTCACTCGGTGAGCCAAGCAGTGAATCTCAAGCGCAGTCCTCTCCGTTCCTTGAGGTACAACATGACACTCCTGTAAAGTGCATGTTTAACTCTTTGGATGAAGTTCCGGCCTTGTCGGCAATCTTTACGAAATCGTTGACCATAGCTCCACAAGAGCCGAGTGAAGACCTTGCGGGGTCTTCTTCCTTAGCCCTTGTTGTAGGAGGGTCAGGAGCTCCTCCCCTTAATACTCCACCACTGCAGGCTCGTCTGCCTTACCCTTATAATGATCTAGATTGGGAAGCGGATGACCTCTTGGTCGATGAGTGTAGTGGGATGCCTCTTCTTTATTTTTAGATAAGATGTGTATGTGTTGTGATGTGCTCCTCTGTGCTTGTGTTAGGTGTTCCTGGATGACCTTTGTCACCCTTGTTGGTGCTTGTATACAAGAGTGATTTTTCTGTCGTAAACCTTCCTCTATTTATATCATTATTTTTCCTCTGTTATGTGTTTTGACTTTTGGAAAATTGGGGATGATGCAAATCGTTGGGGGCATTTAGGCTTCCCCTCCATGTTGACCCAATTTTTTATTTTTACTTTTTCTCGTGTATTCTTCACATGGTTTGATATAGTAGGAGGTTGATGAAAGTTCATTTATATACTATTATTATACTTATATATATTTATGAGCAGCTCTAACCCTGAAATACCAGATCACCCTTGTGTCTCTTGATTTGTTATGTTGTTTACTCTCTTTCACTCTTTTCTTATCTTTGTCTCTTCTTTGCTTGAGTTGTCCCTCGTGTGTGCGACAATGCCACTTTCATGATACTTCGATTTTTAGAAAACGCATTCGTGGCCAACGAATCTTTTCTTGAGAATCCTTGCAAACTTTTTTTTTTTTGAAAATCACATTCTCAATTTGGACTCCTAATGGAACATGTTTCCTTCATTATGGGTTCGCAAACAAAGAACTTGAGAACTTTCCTTCGAGGTGGGGGTAGCTTTTTTCCACGGGAGAAGCCTCGACCTTCCCCTCAGGAGGGGGCATCTTCTTCCTTTCAAATTCCTTGATGAAGTGAACATCTTTCAAAAGGATTCCTTGATGATGAATTGATTTGAGAAGAAATGTCTCTTTTACACTTTCAAACAGCGCGTCCCTTGAGTGGAATCCTCTTCTTTTGAAGGGTTCCTGAGGGACCCCTTTGAAAGCCTTCCAACTTGTCGATGGTTTGTGCGACTGTCTGCTTGTTTGCTTGCGTGGCTGCTTTGTTTTTTGGCATGTTTTATTTGCGGATTAACATGTCGCTTTGCAGGTGCACTTGTAAAGCCACTTTTTCGTCTGACTTTGTGGAGTCCCCTTTCGCTGGGCTTCCTTCATGAGAGAGAACATGGGGGTTTCCTTCTTGCGGTTCGTTGGGCATGTAAGACGCTTTCATCCTACGGGATTTGTCCATCATTGGTTTGAGGGCCTTTGGTGTACCTTGTGCAACTTCATAGTTTTGCAGGGCTATGGAGTCCTTTTGTTCGAAACTCCCTCCAGTGAGAGTACCTGTGAAGTCCATTGCCTACCCGACGCTTTCGAGCTTGCCAGATCGTGGTTTGCTTCCTCGAAGGTTTAGGTATACGTTTCTATCCCTACTAACTCTTCAATCTACTTTACAAAACACTCATCGATACTCGTGGTCGCTAAAGTGGGGGAAAAATGTATAGGAGCGAATTTGCACCCTTTGGGCAAATTCCCCTTTCACATACCTTCACCGTAGAAAACCAAATCCAAAGGAAAAATTCCACCTCATCCACCTACCTTCCATCCACTTGGTGTTTGTCCTATGTGTCATTGAGAGAATATTTGTTGGAGACGAACGCATGGCGTGCAGACGTCGGCGCGCTGCGTTGTCATCCCTGACGGATTCCTACGTCTAAAGTTGGCAGAGGCGTTACACACTTGATTGGGGCCAAATTGTAATGTCCCTCTTCGACCAACTGACTTGAAAATGCCTTATTCCTTCCCATCCCACCTTCAAAAACATCCATTCTCACTTCATTTCATCCTCTTACACATTCTCTAGCAATCTTCCACAACTTCTTCACATTCTCAAGCATTCTAGCACTTCCATTGTGAGCATTGCAACAACTTTGAAGCTCCATCAACTCCACATTGCAAGTGTGAGGCAAGCCATAAAAGTGTGGGCTTGGAGTCTTGCAAAACCTCCCTTCATCACCGTTGCGGCTGTGGTGACTTTGCCAAGTTCATAACTTGCATTCTTCTCCATTGGCTAGCCAGCTTTTGGGTGGAGGTGGTAACACTTCACTCCTCTTCTTTGTGATTTGGTAGAGTAGCATTGTATTGTTTGTAGTGTTCATTTCTATCTTTTTTTTCCTTTATCACATATTTTACTCCATTGCTTTCTGGCAGTCCGTGGAGGTGGAAACACCAATACGGGGGTATACAACCCCAACAATTTTCCCTCTTTCTTGTGTGTAGGTGAACGTACGTGTGGAGCTAGTTGGCGAACTGGCGCTTCTGTGAGATTATTTTTGTCACCCTAGCCTTTATTTGTCTGCTTTATCATCTTCATCTTTATTTCTTGTATTTCCTTATTTAGTTTTTTCCTTTAAGATTAACCAGCTAGGCTGTTAGTACGTTTTTAGGCAGTTTCTACCATGCTTGTTGTTTTCTGGCCGTATGGACACCAGCGCGCCAGAGAAAACTGCGTTGCCATCCTCGGACAGAGAGCTGTCTGAGGTGTAGTATTGACTTTGAGAACCAACTCGCCTAGCCTAAACCTGAAATTCGAGTCTGAAGAGTGACAAATGTACTATATAGTGCTCTTCATTCTTGATCCCCATCCTTTAGAGTGAGGT
>VDFB02378499.1:0-47439 GCA_007258455.2 Sequoia sempervirens | reverse complement strand
CCATGAGCATTCCACACATACCAATCAATTCTATGATTTTAAAGATTGAATATATGCATATTTCAAGCCATCTGTTATCTGTTCTTTGTATATGTCTAAACTTTTTTTGAATTCACTTGCAAGTTGCAATGATTGTGAAGCATTGTGTGTTCAAATGCTTTAAAATAAAGTTACACAAACATATGAACAATAATATAGTGTGGAATACAGTGGATTCCTATGCAAAGATGAAAATAGTCGGCTCTTCTGGAAATTTCTCAAGACTCTCTAAGTTAATACAGTTAGGCTAGGAATATGTGAGGTATACGTATGATCATTGAAAAGAAGCTCTATCTGTAAAAATACAAGCCAAGGAGGGAAATATTATTTTTTTAATGATTTGTGTATTTTGATTCAAAGTTTTTTAATATATGTGTTATTATCAGTCATGCATTTGAAAACAATGTTACTCCATATACAAATAAATTTAAGTAGAGGCATAGATCTCAAAACTCACAGCTTTTATTAATACAAAGGGGACGTTTACAGTGACAGAGCAAAAGTTCCTGTGCTCATTGAATGAACACCAAGAGGCAAGTTACTCAAGGTAACAAATTGCTACTTTTATTTATTAAATCCACATCTTATCATGCTTAGATGAATGTATATATCCTGCTCTAAAGCTCCTATTTTATTAAAAGCAGGGAAAATGGTCAGAAAGATTGTGTATCTGTCAATGTGAATAGGCAAGATTGATTCAACTGATATGGAGGATAAAGATGACTAATAATTAACTATGACTAACCACTCAACACAATTAATTCATCAGTCAATTAGCTTAATTGATCGCTGAATTAACTTGTTTGAAAGCTATCATGTTAAGACAATTAGCTAATATGCCACATACAGTATGACATTTGAGATTCAAATAAGTCCCATGTACGCAAATATGCTATCATGTTAAAGCCACATAAACATTGATGTTCCAACTCCATGGGGTCATTGTATTTCCATTTTCCCAAGTTCATTTCATTCCATTATCTAGCACTAATTATTAAATGTTTAAACTAGCTACATGCAAACATAAATCACAACCCATAGTATCCACATACACCTATGCACAAGTACATGTTATCCAACATATTAACACACACATGGTTTTCTAGTGCTAGTTTGTTAATTGCCTTTGATCAACAGTTCAAATGTACACAAGGATAATTGTAATTATTTCTTTGTTTTAATTATTATGTACTTAAAGACTAATTAGAAGCTGCCTAATTATTTAACTAATAGTATTGGCATGCAATTTTGTTCACAAGTCTTCAAAAACAACATTATTCACACACCAATAATGATTCTCATTTGTAACCTCCCCATCCAAATCATCTTGATTCAATAAGATGTTGTGACATACATTAATTCGATGTATCTCATCATCTTTGTTATCAAGATGCCAACAACCTTGAATAGTATTTGTCCTTGAGTGTATCTGGATGCCATGAATTATGAATTCTACTTGCATGTAGCTTGATTGCACAAGTAATAGTAAGTGCTACATAATGGTAAAAATCACAACTCATAGCATCCACATACACCTATGCACAAATACATGCTATCTAACACTTTAACACGCACATGGTTTTCCAGTGCTAGTTTGTTAATTTCCTTTGATTAATAGTTCAAATGTACACAAGGATAATTGTAATTGTTTCTTTCTATTAATTGCTATGTACTTAAAGACTAATTAGCAAAATTTGTATATTTTTTATTACTGCAAAGCGGTCCCATAAAGAGAGCTTTGGAACCAAAATTATGTTAACGTGTGCGATAATGAGAGCTTTGGAACAATGAGTCGACAGTGTGTTGCTTTGAGCTTTTCCGTTTTCATCAAAGCATAAAGGATAGAGGGATTTTGTTTAAAGTCGTGGTTATTGTCCTCGTAGGAATAAATGCAAACAATGGGAGCATACAGAAAATAGGTGAACTCTTTGAGAAAACTCGTCAAAGAAAAACTATTATATATGATTATTTGTTTATATATTCATTCATTTGTAGAAGGAAAAATGGGAAACTAATACAACAGTAGGTAGTTACAACCCCCAAAAAGAATCAAACCTAGAACATGAGCAACATCCAAAAAATTGTGCTTTAAAGTACCCAATGCACTAGAGAATTTACCATAGCAGAATACAAATTTTCATTTGCACAGAGATAGACAAAAGAATGCAGTAGAAACCTATTTTCTGCCAGCAAGCATTTATATTCTGTCAGAGGTAGTGGTGATTGTTCGCGTAGGCAAACATGTAAAATACAAAAGCATTTATAATCCAAGTGAATTGTTTTACAAAACTCCTCAGGAAAATGTGCTTCCAGGGAATGCAATGAGAAATATGAGACGGTACAAGGGTAAATGAGAAATATGAACTTGCCTAAATCAACATGAATGAAATGTGAGATAAAGCTATTGGGTAATATGCTACATATACTGTGACATTTAAGCTTCAAAGAAGTCTCATGGCTGTAAGCCTACTATCATGTAAAAGCCACATAAATATTCATTTTACAATTGGATGGGGTCATTCTATTTCCATTTACCTAAGTTAATTTCATTTGGCTGTCTAGCAGTAACTATCAACTGTTTCATCAAACTTCATTCAAGCAGAAATCACAACACATGGTATCCTTATAGAATTATGCACAAATACATATTGTCTACCATATTAACATGGACATAGTTTTCTATTGCTGCTTTGCTAATTGGCTTTGAGTTATAGGTGTAATGTGCACAAGGATAATTATAACTATTGCTTTGTTTTAAATGTTACGTATTTAAACACTAATTAACTATTACCTAATTAATTAGATATGAGATGATAGAAGAGTAAGTGAGAACTAGACACTAGATAAAAATGACAAAGTTAACATGTGAATATCAAGGTGCGCAGACTAAATATTCATTGCATTCCAGGGAACCACATTTCACCCAGAAATTTTGTCAAACAGTTCACTTGTGCTGTCTATGCCTCCATATTTTGCATGTGTGCCTAGGAGGAAAATAACCACGACATCTGATAATAGTAAAATTCCTCTATCCTTCATGCTTTGTTGAGAGTCTAAAAGCTCAAAGCAATTGCGAGTTTGGGTTCGCTTCTCTAAATTTGGTTTGCTTAATAGTTTCCAAAGCATTTTGAACACATTGTCCTTACATTCCTCCGAAGCTCTTACTATGTGACAAGTCCAAAGCACATTGGCTCCAAAGCTCTCACTATGGGAGAGCTCTGCACAATGGACAAAAGGGTTTCTACATAATGCCTATGAAACCACATTTCATAACAAGTTCTACCTGTTGTTCAATGCCAAACTAGTTGCCAATGAATAGGAGAAGCTTTAAAACTCTCAGTTAACATGTAAAGGGTTGGATAAAATGTATACATAGACACATAGCTGCACACAAGCATTTAAAGCAGATGCAATAGTAATTTTTTATATACACACATACATACATGGTAACATAGATACATGCATACATATATACATAATTACATGCACACATATATACATGCATTCATGTATGCATGGATGCATAGAAAGACAATGTTTCATGGGATTGTTAAAGAGTTCACTTGCTTTCTATATGCT
This sequence comes from Sequoia sempervirens, assembly GCA_007258455.2. NCBI lineage: Eukaryota > Viridiplantae > Streptophyta > Pinopsida > Cupressales > Cupressaceae > Sequoia > Sequoia sempervirens. The sequence continues at coordinate 43,821 of VDFB02378499.1, read as the reverse complement.
TCCATATTTTGCATCTGTGCCTATGAGGACTATAACCACAATATTTCACAATATTCCTCTATCCTTTATGACACCACATTGGTTACAAAGCTCTCTTTATGGGACAGCTGTGCATTGCCTCTGAGACTCAAATGAAAGATTTAAATGGATAACACTTATAATGACCTAAAGTATGATTTTATAATCAAAGTATCCAAATGCATTGCAGCAATGCGAAACCCAACTTCCATTTAAGATGTACAATGAAAGTAAACTAAAGGGAAAATGCATTTGCTTCAAAGTTTATAAAGCAATTTCAACACATTGTCTAGCCATTGTCCAGAATATGGTTTTCTACCAGCATACTCCTTGATCCTTCTTTACGTCTAACTGCTATTTTGTTAATTGACTTTGATTGAAAGGTGAAAATGTGAAATGTGGCCAAGGATAGTTATACTTATTTCTCTCTTTTAATTGTTATATATTCAAAGACTAATTAGCAATCCAAATAGCCTCCCCTTTAGTCAGATGCCATTCAATGCATTGATTTTGCACCAATGAATTATGTATCTTCAGCCATTAGTTTGAATCAAAGTATGCATTTGACTTCAGAATCAAACTCTAAAAATAAAAAAGGCTATGTTTAAATTATAAAGTACAATCAACCACCAAAGAAATTGATTGGACAGTAATTGCATTTCTGATATCATGTTATTGCAACAAAGATCTACTTTTGAACCCCAATCGCTTAATTTTTATGAACCATATAGCATATGCCATTCATAATACCCATTTGTAAAGATTGTCCTTGTAACAAAAAGCAACGGCATGACTACAAGTACAATCAATATAGTGAGAATCTTGAATCAACCTTTTTCTTTGTCTACTCTATGCAATTGTAAACAAAGGACAAGGTTCATTCTAGAAACTCACCTTGTACTCTTTTCTTGAAGAATTTGCTACAGTTGGACCACTACACCACCTCTCCTCCTCCAATCAAGAGCATTGCACCATGTAATAAGCTTTGATTAGAAAACAAAGACCATTTGTTTGTTTTTCTAAAAGAATAGCAATAAAGCTCAAGGAAATGACCAAAATGCAAACAACTCCCAAAATTACATTTGCAATATATAATACTCCTACTGCGATGGATACTAATAGCCAAAACCAATAAAACACTAGCAAGCATTTTTTAGATTCAAGAGACACAAGTATAAATGTAAATCAGATTAACTAGACAAACTAGTTGCCATAGGTTCTTGTACCACAAATCTTCTAGCAATGAATTTAACTGCTCTTTTGCACGAAGTCTAAAATTATTTCATCAAGCAATATTACTTCACTGCTCTATGGCAACATTGCAATTTGAATTCTAAAACATATTTGGCATAGCTTTTTATAACCCCAAGATACAATTTTCTAACTTCCCAAGCATTCAGTCTAAGTTTTCCAATTACAAAATCTCAAATTGTTGTTTGCTTGGTATGTTTGTTCCTTGAATTTGATCACTAGGTAAAATGTGTACAAGGATAATTGTAATTTGTTCTTTCTCTTAATTACTATGCATTTAAAGACTATTTAACAGCTACCTAATTAATTAGTTATCTAATGATACAAGGATAAATGACAAATATGGAATTGACTACTTTGACATGAGTAAAATGTCACATGGACCTATTAGCTAACACACTACATATACTGTGACTTTTGAGTGCTTAATCCATCTACATGTAAGTACAAATCACAACCCATAATTAAAATGTCCCCAAGGATATTTATAATTATTTCTTTCTTTTTATTATTATGTATTTAAAGACTAATTAACAGCCACCTAATTAATTAGATATCAGATGAAATAAGAGTAAATGAGAGCTACCAACTCGATTAAAATGCCAAAGTTAACATGTGAATATCAAGGTGTCCAGATTTAATACTGATTGCATTCCCCAGAACCACATTTTCCTGAGGAGTTTTGTAAAACAATTCACTTGTCCTATAAATGCTTTCATATTTTACATGTCTACCTATGAGAACAATAACCACGACATCTGACAGAATTTAAATGCTTACTGGCACAAAATAGGTTTCTACTGCATTCTTTTGTCTATCTCTGTGCAAATCAAAATTTCTATTCTGCTATGGTAAATTCTCTAGTGCATTAGGTACTTTAAAGCGCAATTTTTTGGATGTTGCTCTTGTTCCAGGTTTGATTCTTTTTGGAGGTTATAACTACCTACTATTGTATTAGTTTTCCATTTTTTGTTCTAGAAATGAATGAAAATATAAACAAATAATCATATATAATAGTTTTTCTTTGAAAAATTTTGTTAAACAGTTCACCTATTTTTTGTATGCTCCCATTGTTTGCATTTATGCCTACGAGGACAATAACCATGACTTTTAACAAAACCCCTCTATCCTTTATGCTTTGATGACAACGAAAAAGCTCAAAGCAACACACTGTCGACTCATTGTTCGAAAGCTCTCATTATCGCACACGTTGACATTATTTTAGTTCCAAAGCTCTCTTTATGGGACCGCTTTCCGGTAATTAAAAATATACAAACTTTCCAAGGCTCACATGCATTAAGTAAAATGGACAAGAGGGTTTGTTTTCCATTTTTTGTTCTACAAATCAATGAATAGATAAACAAATAATCATATATAATAGTTTTTCTTTGACGAGTTTTGTCAAAGAGTTCACTTGTTTTTTGTATGCTCCCATTGTTTGCATTTATGCCTATGAGGACAATAACCACGACTTTAAACAAAATCCCTCTATCCTTTATGCTTTGATGACAACGGAAAATCTCAAAGCAACACACTATCGACTCATTGTTCCAAAGCTCTCATTATCGCACACGTTGACATAATTTTGGTTCCAAAGCTCTCTTTATGGGACCGCTTTGTAGTAATAAAAAATATACAAACTTTACAGGGCTCACATGCATGAAGTAAAATGGACAAGAGGGTTTCTACATAATTCCTATCAAACGCAGATGAAACCTTCACATTTCAACAAGAAATTCGAATAGATAATACTAAAAGTAGTTTAAAATATGAATTTATACTCAAAGTATAAGAATGCCTTAAAGCACTATGAAACCCTACTTTCATTTCTCGTATCAAATAGAAGAAAACAACGTAAAGTTACCTCTTCTGACCTCAAGCAATTCCTTTCTCACTGTCTAGTGCGCAATTCTGCAACTACAAAATCTCCTGCTCGATCTCTACAAACTCTTCCTCAGAACACACGCTTACAGGACACAGAAACAACACACGCAAAGTAATAGAGATGCATACCAAGTCGCTTAACTCTATATTGAATGACCAAAGTACCCTGGCCACACGTGGCCACCAAGCCATTCCAGCGCCTTCACCTCGAGCTTGATGCCATTTAATGCATTTAATTTGTATTCATGCATTACGTACGTCTACCTGCTAGTTTTATAAACTATGCCTTTGCTTAAATTTATTTAATCAATCTATGCACTTGCATTTTCCTGATATTTTAGTGCATTTAATCTGCATTCATGGATTACGCACCTCTAGCCGCCAGTTTTAAAACTATGCCTTTGCTTAAATTTATTTAATCAATTTATGCGTTCACATTTTCCTGAATTTTTAAAACAAAAATGATTTATAAAGCTACTCGGACGAATAGGAAATTAGATAAATGCTAATTTTCCAATATAAAAAATAGCTCTCCAAATTCAAACTATACAAAAAAAAAGTAATATGTTAAATGGCGAAATGTGATTGGCCGATACTACCGGTTAAAAGCATTCCGGGCGAATGCATAAATATTCCTGCCTTGACGGCAGGAACTAATAAAGAAAGAATTTTTTATAGTGTATTTGTATTTTTCAACTATTAATTAAGTAAGTAATTATTAAATTGTTTAATTAAAAATTAAAATGCATCAATTAATAATAGTTATTAAAATATTTTTTAATTATTTAATAATCAATAGATAATTAAAAATTAGATAGCTAATTAACTTTAAATTAGCTTAATAGTTAATTAGCTATTTCATTAATATAACCATATATTTATTTTCTTTTTATTTATTCATATTTATTTTTCTTTTTATTAACCATTTCTCTATAAATAATGCAAGTTTAGTTTTCTTTTCCTTTTTATCAACTATTTCTCCTTAAAGAAAGCATAAACAGTTATATTAAATAGTTATATTAGGAATTTGTTCTTACTTTCTCTATTTTACTAATGTATTATTTTTTGACAATTTTGTTTTAGTTTATAGTTTAGTTCTTCTTCTCCTTTTATTCATTCTTTTGCTTTCATTTTTTAACAAATATCTTTTTCTAATAGGAAATTGTTCTTGCTTTCTCTATTTAGTTATAAATATGCATTGAATTTTTAAAAGATAAAGAAATTGTTAATATATAGAGTTAATATAAATATAAAGAAAGGAGTATGATATATAGAAATATCAATAATGATATCTAATGGCTAAGGGTTTTTGTCAAATTTATGCTTTTTCTTTATGCATATTTAAATTCTTTTTTCTCATTTGCAAAGTTGCAATTTATATTGTAGTGTTTACTTTAAGCTTATAGCTATCTTGCATATAAGCTCAATTTATCTTAATTCTTATGGGCCTTTTTTTTTAATAAAAAAGGGGTAAAAAATTTATTGAAATTTAGAAAAGAACATTACAACAAAGCAAAGGCCTATGCCCACGGAGACCAAAAGAAACAACTAGAAAAAGCAAGAACCAACATCATTCATCCCCAATCTCATCTCCATCCTTCACAATAATCCTTTCCAAATCATGGCGGAGCTCCTGTGAAATCTGCTCCCACCCCTCAATCTTCCAACCATCGAGATGCTCAGAAGCCCATTTCGTCAAGCAATCAACAACCTTGTTCCACTCCCTCAGAATATGGACAAAAGAAACCACTTCCATCAAGGAACTAATCTGCAAAATCTGTTGTACCATCCTAGCCAACTGCCAACTGACATCAACCACCTTCTGAGCATTAAGCAAATTAACCAAAACCTGTGAGTCAGACTCACAAATAACCTTTCTCCACCCCAAAGTGTAGGCCCGTTCAAGGGTGGATAAGATTGCCAGACCTTCCATAAGGTTGACAGTCTACACCCCTTCATAAATAGAGAAGAATAGAACCACCATTCCCGAAAAATCCCTACCAACTCCCCCAATTCCAGCTAGCCTAGGATTTCCCCGTGAGGACCCATTAGTATTAATCTTCAGAATTCCAGCAAGAGGGGGAAGCCATTTACCTACTCTCATGACTTTCTTTTTCGCCCGCCTTCCCCTTCAAACACACGCATAAGCCAAAGATAGCTCCCGAAGTCCCAATCTCTCCACCTTCTCAGCATCCTCTTTCTCCAAGGGATACGCCACCTCACACTTCGCTTCCACCGTCTCCTGAACCATACCCATAATTCTTTGCCAAATCTGCTGAACAACCATCTTTTCACCTCGGAAGATTCTACGGTTCCGCTCTAGCCAAATTTTCCAGAGAATGAAGGTAGGCCCAACATACCACACATCTTGTAAGAAAGAGGCCATAGTGGGAGGTCTGCCCAGACTACTCCAGAAATCCACCAGGGAGGAAGCATGGACACAAGGATTTTTCTAGACCTCCCACCAAAAATGCCACAACCTTAGGGCAAAGGGGCATCAAAAAAACAAATGAGCAGAATCCTCCTCCCCAATCCTACACAAAACACACATGGATGGGCCCTGAAATCCCCTCTTCTGAATATTATCCCAAGTCAAGCATTTGTTCCAGGCCAAAGTCCACATGAAACAGTTACACTTTGGCCAAGAAAACTTATTCCACACTCTCTTCCACCATTGAACCTCCATCCCATCCAACTTGTCACATAAAAGCACCTGATAACCAGAGGAAACAGTAAAAACACCTTTAGGGTTGGGAGACCAAGATAAAACATCACCATCCAGGAGGGAGCTACAACTCCTGCTAGAAAGAATACTCTGCAATTCTGCACACTCCTCCTCCATACCGACCACAAGCCACTCCTCAGGATTCTTCCACCTAGCCACCATCAACTGACCATGAGAGGAAACAGACTTAAAGTCTCTCACCCTATTCCAACCAACCTCAATGAATCGATGACAAAGGGGCAACAAGTTAGGAAACTGGGAAACAAGGGAAGGAAAACCATCCCAAGAATCAGACCAAAAGTGAGCCTCCAACCCACTTTTTCAAATCCAAAATAAGCCATCCTTAATGAGAGCAGCGCCCTTCTTGAGCATACCCCAAATCACCGATCCTTTCCCAACCAGGGGATAGCGGGGAATATCCATCTGAGGAATCCCCGAGAAATATTTATGAGATAAGATCCTGGCCCAGGTATGATCCTGCTCCACGCACCATCTCCAGTACAATTTAACAGCAAGCGCAATCCCAGACAAAGATGACTGCCTTAATCCAAGACCGCCATATTACCACGGTCTACACACCAACTCCCATCTAACCAAACTCCATTTGGATGACAATAAATTACCTGCCCATAAAAACTATCTGGATACAACATCTAGTTCTTGAATAAAGCCAACCAGGGCCACCTGGAGCATACACCTATAGATGGGGAGAGCCTTAACCACATATTTGATCAGCTGAACCCAACCAGCAAAAGATAACCATCTATGGGTCCAATGGTTAACCTTTGTCCGAAACTTATCTAGAATATTCTGCCATGACTCCCTAGGCATCCTTTTGACAGAGGTAGGAATCCCGAGATAGGTCAAAGGAAGGGACCCAACCTGGAACCTCAAGATATTGGCTATCCTCCTCTAGATAGGACCAAGAGTATTGAAGAAAAAGATGGAGGACTTATCTCCATTAATCAACTGACCTAAGGCAATCAAGTAAACATCCAGCACTGCACGCAAGCTAGTAGCCTCCCTAATTGTAGCCATACCCATCAGCGCAGTATCATCCACAAACTACAAATGAGATTGTGGGGGAATATTACCTCCCCATTGCCATCCCTAAATGAGACCCCTCTCAACATTCCTTCTCAACAACCTTGCCAAACCTTCAACAAGAAGCAAAAATAGGTACAGAGACAACGGGTCTCCTTGACGCAATCCCCTAGAGGCACCAAAAAGCTTAGAGGGCTCACCATTAATTAAAATAGAAAAGGAGACTGAAGTAACACAACTCCTGACCCATTGAATCCACTCCTCCCCAAAACCAAAAGCACCAAGAATCTTCCAGAGGAAGGACCATCGAACTCTGTCATACACCTTTGCCATGTCCAACTTGATGAAAATTTCCTTATCATTGGAAATGTCCATAGAATGAATGGTCTTTGTGGCTATAACCACCCCATCCAGAATTTGTCTGCCCACCACAAAGCCACTCTGCTCCTTAGAAATCAACACTTTAAGCCATTTTTCCAGCCTATCTGCAATAATTTTAGAGATAATTTTATAAATCACATTACAAAGAGAAATAGGTCTAAATTGGCTTATCCTGTCCGCCCCATCACATTTGGGGATGAGAGCCAGGAAGGTAGAATTCAAAGCCCGTAACATTTGCTTATTCTTCTGAGATTCCTGGACAACCGCCAATAAGTCCAGTTTAATAATATCCCAAAATTCTTGAAAGAACTCCACTGGGAATCCATCAGGGCCAGGAGCTTTCCCTTTCTTCATCTGGGACACCGTGCTCTCTAGCTCTTCGATCGATATATCACCCATAAGATGCTCATTCATCTCCATAGTAACCAAAGAAGGGATGCAAGACAAAACTTGGGCCTCCTCATCAGCAACCCCCTGAGAATCCTCCCTGAATAGGGAAATAAAGTATTGCATAGCTTCACACGAAATATCCTTAAAAGAGGAAAGATGCTCACCAGTGTCATTAACAAGAATAGGGATGGAATTCCCATGGCGCTTGGCTTTGACCGAGTTGAAGAAGAAGGCCATATTTTTATCCCCCTCTTGAAGCCATTCAATTCGAGCCTTTTGTTTCCAATAGACTTCCTCCCGCAATTCACACTCCTCTAGCACTTTCAATGCCCTAGCCTCCTCTTGGAGAAGATTAGCAGTCACACCATCTTCCCTGATCACCCTCGTAATACTATCTAGCTCAGCCTGGGCAGCAACCTTAGCATGGAAAATGTTCCCAAAGCACTAACAATTCCAATGCTTAAGCTGATATTTGACAAATTGGAGAAGCTTAGATAAAATATACATTGTCGTACCAGAAACGGGTCTACCATGTCTCCACCATTCGTCCACATAGTCATGAAGAGAAGTCCCACAGAGCCACATAATCTGGAACTTGAAAGGGGGTGACCGGGGTACACGAACTGAAGAGACAACAAGCTTGATAGGCCAATGGTCAGATCCTCTCCAATCCAAGATTTCTGAGCTAGAAGACCACAAACCACCAACCCAAGAACAAGACACCATAAACTGGTCAAGTCTTTCAGAGATGCAATTATCCCCAATCCTACGGTTGTTCCAGGTGAAATGACCATTAGTAGGCTTTACATCAATAAGATTCAAAGTAGATATGTTATCCCAAAGAAGCAATGCAGAAGGCTCCAACCTTGCAATACACCCCGCTTCTCAGCCAACTCAGAAATAGCATTAAAGTCACCAGCCATAATCCATGGATGAAAAGGCACCATACTCCGAACAAATCTAATATGACTCCACAAAAGTTGCTTACCTTGAAACTCAATAGGCGCATAGATATTGGAGAGGAGAATAGACTCCCCAGTCTCAGAACAAGAGGCAACCATTGAGATAGAGGACTTGCTGGACATCCACCAAAGAGGGCAGATCTTCCAAGGATTCCAAAGAAAAGCCACTCCACCTGCAGACCCTTGAGCACCAATGCACTGACATTCGCCGCTTCTCCACAGCTTAGGAGATAAACCAAGCATACATTCCACAGATAACTTACTCTCCTACAGGAATAGAACATCAGGAGATTGACTTCTAACTAACTCACAAACAACCTTTTGTCGAGGGATATTGTTCAAGCCCCTTGCATTCCATGATATAACAATCATTTCGACGAGCTCGAGAAGTGTGAATCCAGAGTCTTAACCGACCCTGACTCCACCAAAGTTTCCCCAGCTAACTTAATCTTTTCCATATCATTTTTCCTTCCAAGCTTTGAAGATTTCTCCCCCAATCCTTTCTTGATATCCTTTTGATGGAGACCCAAAGTAGAAGGAGAAGACTTGATATTCTTTCCAGCCTCCATTCCTGCATGCAAAGCCAAAATAGTACCAACTCCCCCATTCTTCTTCATTTCTACAGTAGGAACTGACCCCACCTGGCCATCTATTTGAAGGTCGGTCACTATTTGCACATCTCCCATAACTTGTGTATCCAGAGAAGCCCCAAAGAGAGGATCTACCTATTTTGAACACACAATACCCTAATCCAAATTCACCAAGCCTAGATTCACTTCCTGTTGGCCAAGATCATCCAAAACCTCAAATCTGTTAAAAGAGTCTTCATCCTGTCTTTCCTTCAAGGTCCTTTTTTGACCTTAGTTTCTGTTATGATTCCTTACAGGGGTGAAGCCATCTGGACCAACCCCATCCCCTAGAATGGGATCCTTTCCCTTATCCTCCCTAGGTGGGTTGCAATCATTTTGAGAACTCGGATGCACCACAGGCCTAGCCTTTGGACATCTTCGTTGTAAGTGACCATATTCATGGCAGAGATGACATCGAAATGGAAGAGTTTCATAGTCCAGCGACTGCACCCAAGAGTGAGGACCCACAGACATATCCAAAGAATCTGGTAATGGCTTACTTAAGTCAATTTCCACACAAATACGAGCAAAAGTTATCACCTTTTTAAAATGAGTCTGCTGTGAAGAACCAACCGGCTTCCTGAGCAACGACCCCAACAAATGCAAAACGTCATCCCACCAACATTCTACTAGAAACTGTGGAAGCCGAACCCACATAGGGACTCGAGTCCAAAGCTCCTCAGCAGGGTTAAAACCAACATGCCATGGTTTAATAAACAAACCAACCTGGTTGTAAAAATTGGGCCCCCCTTCAAATACCTTATTGCGATCTGCCATGCAATCAAAGGTAACCATGAAATAATTATTTGCTAGGAGCTTTATATCCATCTCACCCTTCGGCATCCAAGTCCGTTGGGCCCAAGACTCCAAAAATTGCATCGATATCCACATACCCAAAAACTTGCAATAAAAAGAGTGCCTCGAGTAATATTTGATATCCTCTGCAACCATCTCCAATGGGATGACGAGTTTCAGCCTCTCCTTGCAGCGTTCCAAACATCCATTGATTTTCATGATCCGAGCCCCACTAGATGAACCCACTCCATCTAGCCTAGGTTCTGACAAATACAGATTATTATTGAAAACCTTCGAAGCATGCAGAGGAGACTTCGCACCAATAGCAGATCGAAAATCCATTTTGGGGCTAGTGCCCGAGGCCTCCCCGGACAACATTATACCCAGCCTACAATGGGCATGCAAGCATTCGAGAGATAAAACCAAAACAAGGGTTTTGAAAACCCCACACCACACTCACAACAAAATGCTGAAGACGCGCTAAGGAGGCACCTACGAGAAGAGGCCACACAAAAGGAAGAAAGCTAGGCACAAAGGCCCGTGCCACACCACACACCCGCGGCTTCCAGCATCTCTCCACACGCTGCCCAATGCCAATAGGCAATCTCCCCACACAGGCAGAATAGAGAGAAGCGGCTGAGAGAAGAGAAAGGGGAAGAAAACGCCACCCCATGCCCCCAAATACACACAGAGACCCCCCACCCAACGCAAAACCAAGCAAAAGCAGAGAGCGAGCTAGGGCATGAACGCCCTATCTCGGCACACAAACCCCTCAAACGCCATCCAGCTTAACCTTCTTATGGGATTTTTTAATTGTTAATAATTTTTTTAATTTTTTAATTTTTTTTTTGTGTTATGTGTCTCCCCTTCCCCCTCCCTCTTACCACAATCTCTCTCTTTTCTTCTTTTTAAGCAATTTAGGTCTCCAACTAATCATAACGAATCTCCTTGAGCTCTCTATCATTCTGATGATGGATCATGAAGTGTGATATGAAATGTTGATGCAAAAACTCTCAAACAATCAAAATCCAAAAGCAACAAATTGATAATAATAGATATTGTTTATCTACAATTTTGTAATATTTGGATGTTTGATTTTGTTGAGTTTAAATATATGGATGTCTTGTTTTTCCCTACAATAGTTGATGCATATATTATTCATTATGAATGTATATTTACACACTTTTTGAAAAAATAGATTTAATACATGTTGCCTTTATTATAATTTCATTACTTAGTTTCTTTAATCTTGTTTGTTGTTACTTTTTCTCCTATTTTTCTATGTTTTGAGTGGTCAAGATGATTGATGGTATGAATTCAAATAGTAGTTGATCTATTGATGTGGAAATGAATTTGCATAATTGACAAATACAAATTTTATATAATAAAATTCATTATGATAAATTTATTTGTCCTCAATATAGGGTCCTTTGTGAAAAGAGCTTATTTTAGATAATTGGGTCAAGATAATTTTGGTAAAAGTAAATAGGCCATTGAAACATGATTGTGTTGGTCAAATGGATTTTAATTTTTATCTTTCCTTAATATTGAAAAATCTCCCAACATGCACTACTTTAGATTCTAAAAGTGCTCTATATACAAATTTAAATTTTGTCATTTTAAAAAAGTAACTATAGAGAAAATTTTCTTCTACAACTATAAACTGCATCCACTCATTATATTTGTTCTTTATTAATCCCTCTAAAAACTATTAGTCATTACCTTTACAATATTTCAACATGGAGCACATTGTTGTATTTTGTGTTTGTCCTTATAATGTCGACAATCTTTCTATTTTTAACTTAACATTACAATAAAAAGGAAGTTGTCAGTATTTAACTTTTATATATTTTCATTTGTATAGTGTATAAATTACATTAAATCTATATAACATGAAAATTACACATTAATGTGTGAAAAGTGTAGCAAAATAATTGTATATACTTTTTAGTTATATGTAAATGAGTTTAGTAAAAAAATTAAAATAGGAGTTAATATTAAAAACCAAAGCATCACCATATTGCACTCCTACTCATTCAATAAATAAAATTTTCAAATACATATGTTGATTAACAGAAAAAACCAAATAAAATGTGAACATATTTACTTATGTTTTTAACAAATAAAAATAAATAAAGTTTAAATTAACATTTATATCAAATTATAACAAACCTCTCAAACAAAATACTATTCTCCTATAGATTAAATTCTTAGTGGCATAATAGAACCCCTAATTGAAACTTGTAAAAAACATGCATATTGCCCAAAGCCTTTTAAAATAATGTTTTAAAGAAATGAAGAAAAATATTTAGAATTATAAGTACAACTAGTACATATTTTCCTCTTGAATCTCCCACTCCATTTTTGGTGTAATTCATGTTATATGGGCATTGGTAACTCCTTGGGGCATTGTATTATGGTGGATAATGTCACTACCATGTTATCTCACACCACCTACACTTGTATCCTTACAAAATTGGTCTCGTCTCACCTTTCATGATGGAGGTTGTTTTATAGATTGGGGATAACTCTTAGATCCAATCTTCAGATTATGAAGGCATCCCTTTTTGGTGTCTACAATGATTTTATATTGTCACTCGACGGTGGAAGAATGTTCATCAAGAACACCTTACTATGAAGGTTGTAGAGGATGACATTGATTCAAAAGATTCTAAGTAGGTCCTATTATTGTTGAATCTAGTCAACTCTTGATTGTAATAGGGTATTGATTGTTTCTAATCCCCCTTTGGTTCTTAGGGGTGTTTTGGGTGTGCCTCTTGCTAATTTTTTAAGCTACCAAGAATCTATCAACAAACTATTGAAAATATAATAGTACTTTGTCCTATTAATAATGTGAATTCTATAGTCAAACAATCCTGAACTCCATACATCCCATAAGGAGAGTGGCCAAATACATCAAGTTTAAAACCCTACATGTAAAAGGAATAATCATTTTATTCAATTCCCCTTTATATACATCTATAAACATGAGATCATTTAGAATTTTCATTTAAGAATTAAAATATGTAGCAATAGCTAAAATGTAAAACACCCATAGAACTAACCAAATTTTGTGTTGGACAAGGGAAATATTAAATATACCATTTACTAAAGTCTAAAATAATATAATCACATAAGTGAGTAGGGACTTGAGGCGTTTCTTTAAAATAATAGCATCAAATTAAGTTGATTATAATAAATTTAAATAGAAAAATTAAAATATGAAACATGTTTTCCAATAAGTAATGGATGCCCTAAAATATGGCATATAGTCAATTTTTTCTGCTCCTTTGAAATCTATGTAATGCTTTTTAATACACCTCATATATCTAGTGGTATAATGTTCCTTGTAGTAATTAAATGATAAACCTATATAACACATACCCAAACCATCTCTATTAGTTTGATAATAGATCCAATAGGAATGATTTCAAAATGATTTGCACCTACATATAGTGAAAGTTGCCTTTGTATGAATTTATGATGGCATATCTTTAAAAATAATTTAAATAATAGATTAAAAAATCTTTAGAAATATTGGAGTATATTATAAGCATAAGGAGAAGATATAAAAAAATAGTAACAATTCACTAAGTTTTGCACTAAAATACATAGTAATTAATATTTTTATTAAAAAATTAATTCGAAGAAACCAAATGTTCTCGAAGAACTTAATGTGTTCACTTAACAACACTCCCAAATTTGTGATCAATTACAAAATTTCAAACAAGAAATATAATTAAAAAAAATCAAAGAACATATAATAGATGAAATTTCATTTAAACATCCATATAACGTTAAAATGTACACACTCTACTAGCATTTTCTAAATTTTATTGAAGTTTCTTTGATTTAATACCACTAAAAAAGAAAATTAAAATCTAAATATATACATAAATAAGAATTAACCCTACCCAAGTTCAATCATCTCTGTGTTGACAAAAAAAATATTTATGGCATCTAGTGATTATATTGATTTTAAATTAAATTTTTAAGTTAGATGTTAATAGTTGTGCAGAACTTGATGATGTTATGTAATAGTTACAAGAAAAAAATTCAAAATATTACCCTTTAATAATTAACTTCTAATGGATGCCCATAAAAAGTAAGCATTTCCATTTGATGTACACTACTAAGAGATAGACAAAATTTTCACAATAAAACAAAAATTATATTAAGGTTAATAGATTATACTTGTTATTGAAAATAAAATTGTAAAAGTTGTAACTACCATTGTTTTTATTTACAAACATAAAAAATTCCTTGAGCACTTAAACCCCACTTAAATACTAAGATTTAAACATTGTCCATATCACAAATATAAAAAGAGATAAAATAAAATATAAATATTCATAATTATTATAATGCTATGACTTGAAAATGAAAATGGACTACTGCAAACAAGCATGTAAGTTTCCTATTCAAACCAAAAACACATCTAAATAGAGATCAACAAAAGAGTTCATAACAACACAATAACATCAAAAACCAAATGTTACCATGAACTCGATTGTTGAATTATTTTCTCCTATGATTAGTTGATATGTGGATGCTCTTTAGTTGAAGGTACCAATTTTAATAACATATACTTGGCTCAAAATTAATGGTTATGAAATGGATAAGAGAGTGACTAAATTTATAGAATTTTGGAGGCTCAACAATGGATGATTGAGATTTTATGGTGAGATCAACAATGAAGGATGCCAAAGATTATTTCCCTAAGATCAAGGAGAGCATAGAGGGTTTATATGGAGGTTGTTGGAATGTGAAGGGGTAGGATTGAATTACTAAATTTGGTAAGCAGTTGCATAACCATGAGGGATATAAGGGACATATGCACTTAGGAGCCTTTTATTCTTAGGTTTAGTGGAGAAAATATTGGAGTCATAAGGACAAGTGTTCTTAGGTATCCTTTATTCTTGGAATTTAGGTTGAGGCAATATAGCTATAACTAAATAATAGTTTTATTTAATTATTTTATCCATGTGCGAGGTGGAAAATAGGTGTACAAAAGTATATTTATTTATTTATTTTATTTCAAGGTAAGATGGAAAGGGGGGATAATTAAATTATAGGATTATTAATTAAGTGAGAGACGACATACGACAAATTCATCGCCAACAATTCATCGATGGAAAATTCACTACCAGCAATTCACCGTGGGAAAATTCACCGCCATGACAAATTCATCGTGGGAAAATTCACCGCTATGAAAATTCACCACCAAGCTAAATTCACCAATTCACCGAAGTGGAAAATTAACCGCATTAATGTTTTTAAATATATATTTTGTAAACTTTGATTTTATTTTTTTTAAATAATTTTCACCTACATTATTTTTTTGTTAGATTTGGTTAATAGTAATTTTTATTTTCATTTCAATTATTTTAAACGGCATTAATGTTTTTTAATATATATTTTGTGAACTTTGAAATTTTTTTAAAAATAATTTTCACCTGCCTTATTTTTGTGTTAGATTTGGTTCATAGTAATTTTTTTTTTCATTTGCATTATTGAAAAATATTTTATTTTTATTATCATCAATCAAATTCTCTAAAGTTAATGCGATTAATTTTTTATTATCATAAATTAAATTATTCTTTTGCAAAAAAAATTGAAAGTTTTTGAAACATATATTAAAAAACATTAATGGCGGTTAATTTTCTACCTCGGTGAATTGCTAACGGTGAATTTAACTTGGCGGTGAATTTTTCATGGCGGTGAATTTTCCCACGATGAATTTTTCATGGTGGTGAATTTTCCCATGGTGAATTGTTGGCAATGAATTTTCCATCGGTGAATTGTTGGTGATGAAGGAGACTTGTCTAGGTGATGTGTTTGTTCAATTAGGACTAGGTACACTAAGTCACAACTAAGTGGTCTTATGCCAAATAAGAACAAAGAGTAGGATGGGATGGAGTGAAGATTTGGTGGCAGGTTTCCTCGATCACTTAGGGATAATGATGGAAGTGATGCCCCCTCAAGAGAACAGTTGGGGGAAATGGATCCCAAGAGGTCTCTTGAAAAGATAAAGGATGATGAAAAGATGTACTAAGTGGAATAAAAGATAACTTCAGAGAAATCATATTGTGATGATGTACATTCCATGGATATAGAGTTGATGATGGATGGTAATTGGGGACATTAATTAATGTTGCTTGGATGATGGGAACATTAAGAAAACAAAAAAAAAACACAAAAATTAATAAATAATTTTTTTTTTAGGGCATATCAACAAACCTGCAAGCCCATTGTAGAGCTATGATGGTGCCAAAACCTGTTGCCATTTTACCTAGATATGTAGGATGACTCACTTCTCCTACACCCTAAAGCCTTAGTTATCTCTTCTCCCCACTACGCCAATATAGGGAAAAATATCTTATAAAAAGAAAACAAGTAAAAAAAAGGAAATAATAAAAAATCCTATACATAGGTTCCACCCATATATTTTAGGATTTCTAATGTTTTTATTTTAATTTACTTATCCTTGTTAAAACCCATAGAAGGGTGTATAGGTATGGAATGAAACTAAAATTCCTTAGAAATAGGTGTAACAACATGAGCATAACTATCATAGCGAGACATCAATGGAAGCGAAAACCCAACAATTGATTATTATTTTTTGGGAATACTACTATAACTTTCTTATGATAGATTATATACATTTATATAAATTAGTGGTATGAAAACATGAAATAATGTGTATAATTAAATAAGCCTTATATATAATTAGTTATAAGAAATAAAGGATACAAAATAAGTGTTAAGGAAACCTCTTACATGATGTGTGTTATTTGTACTTATTTTTCTTGAAGTAAAATTATATATATATATAGTGTAACAACACAAGCATAATTATCATAGCGAGACATTAGTGGAAGTACCAACCCAATAATTAATTATTATTTTTTAGGAATACTACTATAAATTGCTTATGATTGATCATATGCATTTATATAAATTAGTGGTATAAAAACACGAAATAATGTATATAAATAAATAAGATGTATATATAATTAGTTATAAGCAATAAAGGATACAAAATAAGTGTTAAGAAAACCTCTTACATGATGTGTGTTATATATGCTTATTGTTCTTGAAGTAAAATTATATATATGTATAGTCTTAATATATAGAAATGAAGTCATTTAGTGTAGTATCATGGGGTGTTGAAAGAATAAGAAGTTTGTCGTTGATATGCTTATCGACATCATGAGCATGGAGTGTGGGCACAAGTTGTATAGTATGTAGTTCAGTGTTGTCATTGATGTCAACATTGTGATCTGGTATGAAGACCATCATGAAAACTAGTTTTTATAACTTGAGCATGTTTGAAGATGATTATGAATTGCAATTTTACAAGAAGGTTTGATCTGGTAAAGACAGATGAAAGAGAAATTGACTAAGTGTCAATACAAGCATTTAGGTGTACATGTTATCTAGTAATCTGGTCCCCATTGGTCTGCTATGTAAGATCTTGTTCTGCACTTTTGACATAATTTTCTTGGATGTTATAGAAGCTTATATCTAGAGTTTCAAAGTGTTTTGGTTTCTAGTGAAGAAGTTATGAGTGATAAAAGTTTAGTCTAGTAATAACAGTGTTTCCAATTTGGTGCATATGTTTTGGTGAATCCGCACCTCTCCGCGGATTGGAATGTATATTTTCGGTTCTATAGAGATGTTTGGCAGGTGTCAGAAAAGTATGTATTCCAAGTGGCATGAAGGTTGGTGGTCCGTGTGTCATCTTTTGGATGAATAGTTGGAAAATTCTATTATTAGGTCATTATTGGTGTCAACCTAATAAGTTTTGTGTATTGTGAAGTTTAAATATGTATTGATCTATTTGGTAGGAGCCATTATAGGTCCATGCCAACCTATTTGGATTTTTTGTAAGTTTTGGATCTTGGTGCAAAGCATGCATGTAAGTATGGAAAGCCGACAAGATATATTTTTTATAATACATCTAATCAGGCTAACCTAATTGATATTATTTTTGAGGATGAAGCAAATATATATATATATATATATATATATCCTTTTCAGTGTTTGAATGAGAGTGATGCATATGATATGTAATTTTTGATGTGAATTGTGCAAGTTTAAGGCAAATGCAAAGTAGAGTAGAGTGTTAGTGCAAATTTGTATGAAGTGTGTAAATTCAATATATTGAGCTTCAATGGAACTGTATCCCAACATGTAGATGCATTTATAACAGTTCAAATCTTGGCTGTGTGCCAAAATCTCTTCTATCTTTTCTTTCTTTAGTGGGCAGTGAGTCCACATGCAGTGAGTATTTCTATGATATCATATAATTGGTTATAATATATTGTGAGCTAATCCTCACCGTGATTTTTCCCATTTTGGTTTTTCCATATAAAAAATATGGTGTTCATGTCTTATGTGATGTTGGTTGATTGATTTCATGATTTCCTTTCCTACTGCAAATTGAATATGCTATGTGGAATAAATTTTTAAATGTTTAAGTGGTTTCAAGGAATATTGATTCAACCCACCCCTCTTAGTATTTTGGGTGTTCAACAATTGGTATCAGAGGTTGGTTTCTTAGAAGAAGCTTAACCAATTGGGGAAGATCTTGGAGGTTGAACACATGGTTGTTAGAAGATTACCCACTCCTCCAGAAGAGATTCCTATTTTTGAATTTATAGAAGAAGATTGAATGTTTGATATGAATGGAGAACTCAAAGTAGCTCTTGATGATTTGGAAATAACTAAAGGTGAAAATAAAGATCTAAAAGAAAATGTCAAAGAAGCAGATGGATGCATTAGAAAAATGAGAGAGAAAATCAAGAAATTTAGTGTTCAAGGAATAAGGAGGTAAGTGAGCAATTGAAGCAAGCAAAAGAAATAATTACTAGTCTAAAGGTGCAAGTTAAAGAAGGAAAACAAATTGAAGAATTTATGAATGCAAATGTGAAAAGAAAATATGAGGAATGCATAAAGCTTGAACAAGAAGTTGTGAATCTAGGATTAGACCTTGAAAAAGAAAAAATCATGAAGAAAATTTTCAAGAAGAGCTCTGTCATGCTTGATGAAATTATTGCAAATCAGAAAGTGTCCAAAGACAAAGAAGGATTAGGGTTTTAAAAACGTGAAAGTTCAAAAGCAAAACAAAAGAAGATTGAAGATGAGAAGAGAAATGGAAAGCAAATATGGAACCAAAGGAATGAAGTCAAAATATCACCGGTCAGACAACCAAATGCACAAAGATACCCATCTTTTAATGGTTTATGTTATTCTTGTAATAGATTTGGACATAAGGCTATGGAATGTAGAAATAGAATGAATTAGAATGTTCCATCTTTTCTCGATTAGTGTTTTACATGCAAAATATTTGGTCATATAGCTAGTGAATGTAGAAATTAGATGATGAATGGCTATAACAATGGAAGAATGGTTCAATCTTTCAATGGCTACTATTTTACATGCAATGGATTTGGGCATAAAGCTAATCAATGTAGATATAGAATGAATGAAAATAGGATTGTTCAAAAGAATGTCATATGCTACAATTGCAATAGGCCTAGACACATTTCTAAGTTTTGTAGAAGAAATATGAAGAAGAATAATCTAGTAAGGAAGAATGATCTAGTACAAAAGTTTGATCCAAAAAAAAAGAAAAGGAGATGAATAAGATTTGGAAAAAAAAGGAAGAGAAAAAGGTTAAGGTTGATTATGTACCAACATTTGGTGCAGATGTTTCCTCCGAAAACTAAGTTAAGAGTTTTATCTTAGTGGGAGCTTTAATGAAAATCTTCCATCCCCTGCCAAAGAAATGGTGATGATGCTTCAACACATGGATATGAGGTGTGGATCAAAATTATTGATCTACTGGAGAAAATCCTAGTATAAAATATTAAGAGGTAGAAATTTGCAGAGCATTTGAA
Organism: Sequoia sempervirens; assembly: GCA_007258455.2. Classification (NCBI taxonomy): domain Eukaryota; kingdom Viridiplantae; phylum Streptophyta; class Pinopsida; order Cupressales; family Cupressaceae; genus Sequoia; species Sequoia sempervirens. The sequence goes on along the minus strand of VDFB02378499.1, from coordinate 23,837 downwards.
GTTGACTGTGCATACAATTAGGGTTTGAAAACTTTATCGAATGAAGCATTTATTGCAAATTAGGTCATGGAAGAAGGTTTATAAGTGATTTCAATTAGAAAAATTCATTTGCAAAGAAGCATTCAAGAAGTGAAGAGCAGATGAAGAGAAAAATAGAGTGATTGAAGTGATTGATATCTGGTGCAAGTGAAATCCTAATAAAAAAGTGAATTAAAAGGTATTTATAGTTTCCATTTACCCTAGTTTCACAAAGAGTTTTCAATTTGCTATGTAAATATGTATACACCACAAGTGGTAGAGGTTATGGAGTGTACACACCCTAAATTCAAACGTCATCCCAACAAATTTTTGTTGGATGATCTAAATGGTGTGTTTTCACACAACCTATATATGGAGTTCTATAGACAGAAGATGTAAGGGCATACATTCACAAAAAAATTGGAAGAATATAACTATATAAAGCTAAGTGATGTGTGGTACAAAGAACTCACCGGAGATGATTTTGAGTTGAAACCAGAATTTGAGTCTTGTGGAAAAGAAACTCAACATCTAGGCCAATTTCCCCATCTTTTAGTATGCAGATGAATGTGTGAGATACACCCTAAGAAGAATTCACGATAAGTTCCTTTGGTTGGATATCCCACATCTGATGAACAAGGAGGCAATTAGGGTTGTGACAAGATTGTTCTCAACCAGATCAATTTCGATGCTCGAGTCTGTGAAAATGAAATGGTGATGGAGCTAACAGGTGCAAAGTATGATAGGAGAGCCTTGACCATCAAGGAAATCAGGAACCTAATAGTAAAATATGCTTCAATGATGATTGGATACAAAATTTAGAGAAAACTCTATGTCAACTATTGCCATCATTACAATATATGAGATGGTTGAGAGGGAGTAGATTATGATTTGTGTGAACTATTGAGACAATAGCTTCTGGAAAACCCGTAGAAGACAAAATATTCTAAGTATGCTTTTAAGTTTGGAACTTTAATTATTTGTTTACTTTTCTACTATGTCAACTATTGCCATCATTACAATATATGAGATGGTTGAGAGGGAGTAGATTATGATTTGTGTGAACTATTGAGACAATAGCTTCTGGAAAACCCGTAGAAGACAAAATATTCTAAGTATGCTTTTAAGTTTGGAACTTTAATTATTTGTTTACTTTTCTACTTTTTGAATGAGGTTCTCAGTACAAGGAATAGTGTGTGCCTACAAGATAGACCAATATCCCACTATATCAAAGATCATTTGTTGAGATTGGGAGAATTATATGTGTAGAAGAATGCCCTTTAGGTGTTCTTTAAAACTTTCTAAAAAATGATGCAGGCAAGATAAAGGATACTGAAGCATATTGTGGAGAAGTATGAAAATTATATTACCTTTCTTGTTACCAAATACTACTGCATAATGGAGGCTATTGAGCCTAGGGAAATTTGGATCCCAGAAGTGGAATAGGAAGTTACAATAGAGGAAATCATTGGGTTAGTTGATATCATGTTGAGCATTCGAAAAGACACCACTAAGGAAAGGTATGACACCAATCAGGAGAAATCCATGGAGGTTCATATAGAGCAAAGGAAAAAATAGATAAAGAAGATAGTTGAGAAGATGATTGCAATAGTTGCAGAGATAATGGGCATCACTAAAGAGAAATTTGAGAAGGTTGAGGCCATTTCTAGCTCATTGGGAGGATCATCAAGTGTTAGAAGATCTGGTAGAACAACTACAACTCCTCAGGTTACCCTAAAGTCCTCTAAGACTAAGTCCTCTAGTGAAGGAGAAGATCTCTCTGATTAAACAATAGAAGAGGCCTAAAAAGGAAAAGGATGCTTTGAAAAAACAACAAACAACTATCCCTACAAGGAGAGTAAAAGCAAAAGATACAAGGGAAAAGTACATGGGAGTAAATGTTGAAGATGAAGAAGAAGAAGGACCACAATTGGTTTGAAAAAGGAAGCTTGAAGTAGCACAAGGAGAAGCTAGTGCAAAGAAAGTAAGATTTGATATTGTTGACATAGACAGTGAGGCAAAGATTGAGAAAGAGAAGGAAAGATATAAAATGCAAATGAGAGAAAAGAAAGAAGAGTCTGGTAAAGAGAAAAAGTCATTGAAAGATAAGAAAAAGAAGAAGAAAATGGCTTTGGCAAGTACTCATAGTCCCATAAAGTTGGATGCTCTATTTAATGGGATTGTGGAGCATGAGATGCTAGAAGAAACTGCAATTGTCAAATACATTGTTGCATTTGAGGTTAACTTGAAAACTATTGAAAAACAGTTGCCTGAAGACTTAAAGAATGTATTATTTGTAAGAAGACATGAAGCAATTGATGAGGAGGAAAAGCTAAGATAATTTTCCTTAGAAAAGATTAGTGCACATCTCTTTGAAGAAAAAAAAAGGCACATTAGCTAAGTTGTATAGCAAGGAGTTCTGAACAAAGCAAAGGGAAATGAACCTCATGAGAAGAGATCAAAATGATCTCGAGAGGCTCCAAAACAAGAAAATGGAGAAGGTTGTAGAATTAGCACAAATATTAGGGATGACTCCAAAGAGCGCATAAGAAATGCATGTTGATATGCCAACTGCAAATGTGAACATTAAAGAAGAAGCATAGCATGATGATGCTCAACATGAGCATGTAATTGAAGAAGGAAATGTGTAGGAAAATGGTCTTTCAAAAGTGGATGAAATTGGAGAAGAAAATGTTGCAGGTGAGGAGAATGTTGAAGGAGTTACTGAAGAAGACATTGTAGAAGAAAAAGGTATTGAAACTCAAAAGGAGGACTCTAATACAAATCATAAAACACCTCCTCTGGTATTTGAGGCATATGTTGAAGATACTTAATGCCACCTAGATACAATCATTCCTCTAAATAACAAAGATCAATCCACTAGTGAAGATGTGCCTGATAACACAAAAAAGAGTGATGAGCATGAGGAGAAGAAGGATGAGCAAACACTAGTTAATATTGGTGACAAGGAAAAGGATGTAAAGGAGAAGATTGCAGAAGAAAGTGTAGAGACTATTGGCGAATCTTTTGGTTCCTCCAAATATTCCTTAAAGAACTTGTTAAGCATGTAGTTACAATTCCAGCCTATAGTGTTCACCCACTTATTACAACTTCCAATGCAACAGGGACATATGGACATGGATAATATATCTCCATTATATAAGCTTAAATTGGGTGATTCTTTCCACACATCTACCTAGAAAGAAATTTTAGAGACACATTAGAAGAGTGGAGAAATGATTGATGAGGTAGTAAAGATTCTGCAAGAGGCCATACTTGGTGTAAGTAGTGACAACTCTTTATCTGGTGTAGTGTTAGAAAATATACTCCTTTACCTTTTCACACTATGTTTGGGTCCCTTAATAATTTATACTTATTTAAGCCTCTAATTGACCCAATTATGCATTTAAAAGCCTAATTAGTCTCATTTTTTGAAAGGGAAACTTGTATTAAACAATTGAAAACATTAATTAAATTGCCTTGGAATTGGAGTGTCGGTGAATGGGTCCCCCTTAAGTTTAGGACCCCAATTTTTAATACGTTTTTGGCAGAGTTTTCATGATTCAAATTCAAATTGCAATTATCAACATTTGATGTTTAATTGTCTAGAAATTAGAGAATTACCTATAAATACAAGGTCTTTTTATCAATTCAATATCTAGAATTTTTATGAGATCTTCGTACTTGAGCAAATATTATTGTCAAGAGCGTTCAAGAGTAGATTTATCAGTCTTCTACAACAACATTCAAGACCTCAAGCATCATGTCAAAGTTATTTGCATCCATGCATGTTTTTGGAGATAACATTGTGATGTAGGTTTCAAGCATTCAAATCAAAATTCAAGCACAAAGATCAACATGCAATCAAGCCATTTGATGCAAGATCAAGACCTTGGAGAGATATGTTAAAATTCAATCCTCTAAGGATCTCCATTCAAGGGTTTGGTGAGTTGCAACATAGCATTGTTCATTCATCATTCCTTCCATTCATGTTTCATTTCATTTCAAGGTTTAATTACCAAAACGGGGTTTGACCAAGGCAAACCACCATTCACCAAAAATAAACAATTTCTCTCTCTCTTTGTATGTGCAAATTTGTAGGTGAAGAAGGATTGAAGATTGACCAAAAGTGCAATTTTGTAAAGTTGTAAAAGTTGTCATCAAATTTGTCTAGCCACGAAAAAAATCACTTGAAAAATTTATTTTCAACTTTTCAACTGTGAGATCCAAAGGAATAAAGAGTGTATACCCAAGAGCCAAGGAATGCTAAAACAAATTTTTGATCCTTGTAGCAGGACCCATTCCCCCTAGGGCGAATTTTCCCCAAGAGGACACTCAACAAATGTTTTTGGTGAGAGGTGCAAAAAATATTACCCTTCTTAGATTTTCTAGAAGTTGATTGTTTCTATTTCTGTTATGCTTTAAATTGATGATTCAAGTTTCACATTGCATAATTGGATTCATTTAATATTTTTCATTTATCTCCCAAAAGTGCATTTCAAACATATTTACCCCGTCCTCAATCATAAGGAAAACAACAAGACTCCCATTAAGGTTGACTCATGTAAGGGTAGAAAGTCAATCTTATCCTAGGGGATCTCTTTTTCCTAATGGGAAGATAGGTGCATACCCCCATTCTATATCCATTTCAAACAACCTATATTTTCCTATGTTTCATTTTGGTGAACCTAACATTGTACATCTAAAATTCTAAAATTGGAGTCCATTTGAACCCTAGATCTAGGATTTGCAATAGTTTGCATTGTATTGCATTTCATTTAGGGTTGTTAAAATTACATTAGTTTGTATCTCACATAGGGTTTTAAATTTGCATGTTGCATGAATTTAAAATCTAAAAATTCTTGGGGTGGGGTGCCTAGCTTGATTGGCTAGAGCATCCTATTGCAAGCAAGAGGTCACGGGGTCTAGTCTCCCCCCAAACCCGTGGTACTAGAGGGCGTGTCGTGCCATCACCATTGGTTATGCAAAAAAAGTTTACCAGGTTTATAGGGGGACAGATACTCGACCGATTCCTGTAGTCTAAAAAAAATCTAAAAATTCCAAAAATTGCATGCATATTACATTGATTTTGCATAGTACTTGCATATTAGTGTATTTTTAGTCATTCACATCACAAATTTGGTCAAAAATGCATTTCAAAAAGTGCCATATTTTCCATCTTTTATCACTAATTTCATTTTCATTAGGACACCTAAATTTGAAAAAAATTGTCATTAAAATCATAGTTTGCAACCTAAAGTTAGAAATTCAAACATTAAGCAAGAAATTCGAGCTTTGATTTTTTAGAACCCTGACCTGGGACTCATTTGCCCTAAGGAGAATTAGTCCCTGTACATGTGCTTTTTCAATTTTTTGGGCATTATTTGGTCTCTGTTTACTTCATTTTGTTTTGCTATTAATTTTGTGTTTTAGTTTCAGGAATAAAAAAAATATTGTACTTTCTTGCATTAAGTTCAATTGGTCAAATTGAGTGCATTGTTTGAAATCAAAATTGGAATTAAAAGACATCATTTTTAGATTTTTGCATAGCATAATCAATAAAATATCTTGTTTTAAATATGATAATTGCTCTATTTTTACATACTTGCATTGCATTTCATATTTTGGGGTGTTTATTACATTTCTCTAGAGCCTATCCTCCATTTTGGGTGCACTTAGGTTTGTTGAAACTTGTTTCACAACTAGTGTCCTATGACCAATATTATAGTGAGACATAGTTCGAAACTCATGTCATCCTGTGCTACTAGATTAGTTGCGAATCTTGAGTTTTCCAACTCTTTCACTCATAATGTTGATAAGAGTTAACCCACTATGGATCATAGTTTTTATACCTCATTTCTCATGACTACTTTTCCAACAAACAATGTGATTGATGTTGAAACAATGGTTGCTAATGTCCCTCAAGAAGAGCTCAAACAAATGGATGAATATTTTGAGAAATTGTAAAACTTTGTGAGTACTAATACATTGTTGGTACTATGATTCCTATGATAGATAACATGAAGAAAATGCTTGATAATGAACAAGGAATAGAGATTGTGCGTAGCTTAGCTCACATTATTGATAAACATGTTCCTACTACAACTAGTTGTGCTCAAACTTTTGGGTACACTCAAAGTCAAGGTGGAGATCCAGTTCCTCCTACAAATATGACCTCTATTTAGATACATACACTAATCCAACTGTTACTACAACAAAACAACCCACTATCAATGTCAACACAACCTTAGGTATTTCCACTAGGAATCCCTTTAGTTTTGTGCATTCAAATCTCATATCTCCTAATCCATCTCCCCTCACAAGCTTACAATTCACTTGTCCTCCAAATACATATACACATCCACCATATTCACCTCCATCCCATAACACAACCAATGATTCCATCCTTAATCAACTCTTACAAAAAATTTCATCCCTCCAACAAAAAATTTCCATATTAAACCAAAGTCAAAATGGACAACTATCATAATATGTCAAAAGAAACCCTTTATCCTTGGAGATTTTGAGAGCACAAATGCACAAATGACACATGTCATAGAGATTCCTAGATTTAAGAAATATGGTGGAAAAGGAAACCCTAGTAACCATGTCTTTGTTGAAATAATGGATGCTGAATCATCCAATGAAGCTGCACACACTTCAAAGGATCTTTGCTAAGAAGAAATTCAACCACATAGAAAGTGTTGCAACTAAGGGCATGCAAATGGAGATTGTTGTTGATCTATAACATTAGATGATTACAAATGTACAAATTCTTGATTATATAGGCATGAGAGATATGCAAGATGCAATATGATCTTGCCATGTGTCTTGATCTAACATGTGACAACATGTGAACCTTACCCAGGAAATGATAAAATATTGAGATAAGTTCTAGAAGGACAACTCGTCTTCTAGAAGGAATCTTATCCCCTACAAACATGGAAAGGGGAATTACCCCATTATTAATGATTTTCTAATTTATGCAACCTAGGACTAAAATAATGCAATACGTAAGTTAACTTATGCTAGTGTAATAAATAATTAATTACACTAACACCCCCCCATAAGTGTAACTTAGGGAGGAAATGCAATGATTATGGAAATATGATGATGGTGGTGGGTCCTGACTACATGATGGTCATTTTAGGTACCTATTTACATGAGAATGCAACTAATCTCCCACAAACAGAGAAAAGTGGAAAACCCAGTGGGAAGAAAACCCCTCTCCAAAAAGGAGATGAAAATGCAAAAAAGTGAGAAAGGATGGGAAGGATTGAAAATGTGAAAAAGTGAGAAAGGATAGGAAGGATGGAGGACTCCCAAATACCTTCCAAGTACACCATTCGTCACATGGATACAATAAAATTAGTAGCCTCCCCATTGGAGGGAAATAGAGAGACTATATAGCCCCCCTAAAAGATGAGATCACCTACAAAAATGGTAAGTGTCTGAACACAAAACGAGATCCAATGTCGACAAACAACTTGTCTCCCTTTAGGAAGAAACAAAACCAAGTGCAAGTATAGGGATGCTTCCCATTCTAGATAGGAATTGAAGGAAGGTAGGATGAATGTGGATGATGATGTCTCTGAACACTACTCAAATGTCTCCATGCCTGACGATGAAGATGCCACAATCACTTGAGGTACATACCCAATCAATGAAGAATGTGACAAACCAGGACGATGCAAAAATTGATGCTGAACAAGATCCAAAGACTATAATGCAATGAATGTGATGGAGACTAGATTGCCCCCCAGAATGAAGTGTCCTCAAAACCACTGAAAGAAGTCTGAAGCAACAAAGGTGTCCAAATCACATCTATCCCACTAGGAAGAAGCAAATCCAATGGTAGATGCTAAAGAAACTCTGACTTCTGAATGGAATGAGAGGGAAGTTGTCTTATATAGGAAATCTTTGAAGAGAAACCAAGTGCCTCCAAGATAGTCTCAGGATCCCCAATCAAGGTTGAGAAAAGGGATGTGGAGACTCAAGAAAACTCTCCAAAGTGGGATCTGAATAGAGGAGTGATATCCCCTCAAGAATTTCCTCCAAACCTGTAGAAATAGCCAAGTCAGTGATACCTAAAACAAAGCCATCCTATGATGTCAAGTTTGGAAAACTGAATGTGTTATGATGGATAGAGATGATGGAAGTCTCAATCAATGATTCTAGACAAAGAATCACTGAATGTGAAGGGATACCAACTGTCTTTGATGGAGAAGGAACATCTGAAGAAACCTTGTCAACCTCTTTGGAAGATTCAAGGAAATCCAAACAAATAACCTCCTGCATAGCAATATCATCATGGGGTACCTAATATGAGGAATGACATTTTGAATCATGATCATCGGGGAAGGGTGGAGTATCTGAATCTCCATATAGCTCCCAAAGCTTAGTCCAAAGGATATGAGGACAACCACAATGATCAATAGTACTCAAAACATCACAATCAACTTGCATTGAAATGATCTCCAAGATAGTGAATCTACTACAACTCCAAGCAAGTGCATGAATACCTTCACTTGGATGGGGAACCATACCATACAGATGTGGCAATAGATCTAGTGATTGAAGATGGTGGATAATCCCATCTTGCCATTGTTTATAGTTTCCCTTGTGCAACATAACCAGAGAAGGAGTATATGCAAGCCCCATAATGAACTATCAAATTTCTCCAAAATACAAAGACACTGACCTTCAACAACAAATAGAAACTTTGAAAAATGATATGCAACTGCAGTGATGCCACCCGAATCAAAAATCCTTTTCCCAAGCTTCAAGATTCCAAGTGATTAAAAAATTGCACAAAATTGAAAAAAACCAATGCAGGAGTACCTAGAGTTGAAATTGATCAAAGTGAATGGACTGATGAGAAAAGCTCTAAATTATCTTCTTGATGCTGCTAGAATCACCGAAATCTGACAATATGATGAGAAGATATGAGCCTTTATGTCCAAACTAGGGTTTTGTCTTCAGTTGAGTGTAGAGTTTTCTAGCAGCAAAATTATATAGAATGGATGTCACCACTGGAAAGTAGACCAAATCCTCTTTCCACCGGTATCTTGTTTGTCAATTTTTGATACCTTGGTGAAAAGTTATGAGAAAATGAAAAAAAGGCCTAGATTAGGTACTCTTCAGGCTAAACAGGGGCAAAAAATAAGCCCCTCTAGGCTTAGCACTGGGTCGTTGATATGAACTCAAGGAAAAAATTTCAAAAAAAGCATCCCCGGATAGGGTGGCGGCAGGGCTATAGAATTGGGCAGAGTGGCCCTTTTGAATGGTGGCGCTGCTTCTTATTGTGAACCCCTTGGTTTTCAATGTAATCGTTGGCTGGAAAGAACAAGGGCTTTCAGACGGGGACCGGGAAAGACCAATGGCCAGCGGCAAGGAGAGAATGCATGGGCCGATAAAGAGTCCGAAAATGGAGCACAAGTGACAACAGCCGGTAAAAATTTGATGAACGGTGGTGAACAGACGGTGGGTCGGATGTGACAAGAAATGGTTAGCAGTGGTATGAAGGATGACAAACTGCACCTTCCCTATAGAAAAAGAAATCAATGCAGTACCTTCCACCTTCCAACGTAGCCGACAGAGCAAAAAATACTTACAGATTTTTTAAGAAAAATCAATCCAAATAAAATTTGAATATTGCCAAAAAGGCAATTCAAATTCATTTTAAATCGATTTAATATATCATTTATCATGCAAATATTAAACCCCAAAAAGTGCCAAAGAAGAAAAACAACCCTAATGCCGATGGGAAAATTTTAAGCTCGATTGATTTATCAAACTAAATCAAATGCCGACAGAGGAATAAAATTGAAAGTCAATGTGATTATTTTTTTCTACAAGTATAAAAATACCCAAAAATATATTTTTGCCAAACCAATAATAAAAGCCCTGAATTTTTTTTTCTGAAATAGAAAAATTCTTGTGACTAAATTTTTTTTGCCTCAGAGGACAACTGACAGGGAGGATTTTTTACTACAAATTGTATGGATCGTACTGTTGATTTTGCAAACCCTAAAATACCTCTGATGGCTCCCGGGATGATGTATCTGATTTTGATGAATGAACATGTGATCCTAGGGTTTTGAGGCCTTCTAAAGACAATGGCGAGCTCAGATTTGACTCAATATGCTCTAGAAATTAGCTTGATTCTTGGGTGGAGTCAAGTAGCCTACAATGGAAACCTTCAAGCCTGCATTGAATCTCTCTCGCCCAACTTTCCTGATCCTGGGATGAATCTTCAATCGAATGGCTCTAATACCATGTTAAAATAATGGATGTTGAATCATCCAATGAAGTTGCACACACTTCAAAGGATCTTTTCCAAGAAGAAATTCAACCACACAGAAAGTGTTGCAACTAAGGGCATGCAAATGGAGATTGCTATTGATCTAGAATACTAGATGATTACAAATGTACAAATGCTTGATTATATAGCATGAGAGATATACAAGATGCAATATGATGTTGCCATGTGTCTTGATCTAACAATATGTGACAACATGTGAACCCTACCTAGGAAATGATAAGAGATTGAGATAAGTCCTAGAAGGACAACTCATCTTCTAGAAGGAATCTTATCCCCTACAAACATGGAACTTAGGGGAATTACCCCATTATTAATGATTTTCTAATTTATGCAACCTAGGACTAAAATAATGCAAGACCTAAGTTAACTTATGCTAGTGCAATAAATAATTAATTACACTAACAGTCTCAGCATACACAACCTTATGTAGTGACTTCTTTTTTGAGGATAATCTCTTAGCTAAACTTTTCCCTAGATCCTTGAAAGACACTGCCTTGGAGTAGTTTTGTTCTTTACTAAATAACTCGATTTGTTCATTTACTGAACTTGTTCATGCCTTTCTTAACCATTTCCAAGTGCATATGGGTACCAAGATGACCTTAGCCGATTTAATGCAATATAAAAAAAGAATGATGAAAAGGTCACAAACTTTATCACACATTACCAATTTCTTTACTCACAAATCAACATTAAGATTCCCGATGTTGATCTTCAAAGAATGTTCATTGAAAATTTGCAAGAAAAAATCCAAGAAAAACTTGGGATGATGAAATTTCCCTCCTTTACACACTTGTACACGACCCTACATGACTATCAATATTTAGTTAGTCATCGTGAAACAAAAACTTCTTCCAACCATCCTGAGAAATCTGAAGCCATGCCCCATAACAATTTCCAACCTTTCAAGAAAAAAAAGAGGGCTTTTTACAACTAAATAAACCTCAAACAAGTCAACATGTTAACTCCCAAGTGGCTGCCATAAAAATGAAAAATCCATATCCATTTAGGGAAAGGAGTAGACAATTTATCTCATTACCCGATACCCTTCACTCCATTACATTGCAACTTATAAGTAAGAACTTAGTTACCTTACCTCCTGTTAGAGCCATTGACACAACTAAACCCTTACCTTCAAACTTTAACTCAAATGCCTTTTTCCATTATCACCAACAAAATAGATATGATACAAAAAAATGTAAGTGTCTTAAACATATTGTGCAAGACCTCATTGATTCTAATCACATCTAGATTGGTGTTGTTAATGATCAAGGAAATAAGTCTATTTCCCCACCCAACCAAAATTTGCAAATCTTTACCAATCCCATTCCAAATCATAATGTCTCTTTTTTGAAAGCTAGTGATACTAAGAATGATGTGATGAATGTGTTTCAAGAATGGAAAGAATGAAGGTGTTGTCATTGAAGTCAACTAGTCAATTGGTTATCAACTGGTTGTTGTTGTCATTAGTGTCATGGATGAAGATTATTGGTTGTATATGTTGAAGATATTGAGAAAATTGTATTGAAGAACTTGATTGCAGGTGTTCAATGGTTGCTCTAGGTTTTTCTCTAGGATTTACTTTTATGTTTGTGTGGTTCAAATATGTTGATCATAGTTGGTGGAAGTGTTATATCCATATTTTTGGTTGTTGATTCATTATACAGTGCGAGTTATATTCACCAGTTGTGAATTGTGGTTTTTTGTGTTTTTGGTTGAGGTTTGGGAGAAATGGTGTTGGTCTAGATTTCTCTTTGTTAAAGTCTTATGACTTATGGTTCTAGAGTTGAGTTGTTTTCATTAAATTGAAGATAATTTTGGTATCTAGAAAGTTCATGCTTAATTGTTTTGTGTTTTACACTTGTTTGACTGACCTTGTGTTGAACACTACCTTTGGAGTTGATGAAGCATGTTGGATCTATTTGGGTTCTTATGAAGCATGTGTTTGGGTTATCATTCTAATTCCACCCTAGGATGTTTTGGCATTGACCTAATTTGAATTTGAATTCGGATCCAGTTGACTTTGGATATGTTTCAAAGTTGAAGATGGTATAAATGTAGAATGAGTTAGTCAGGAATGAAGAGTGAGAGCAAAGGAAATAGAGACAAGAGTGCAAAGAGAATACAAATAAGTGTGAATCAATAGGTGTGTATGATGCAAGTATGGAAGATCAATGCAAAGCCTAAATGTTGAGTTTCCAGAAGTAGTGAGCTAAAAGTCCACTCTATCATTCATGCACATCTGCAAGTGATTGATAAAATTATCATGTATTTCTTTGCTACATTGAGCCTTGTTTCTTTAGGTAGTGAGCCTTTGTAATTGGTTTTGATATTCTCTATAGTGTGAGCTAATCTTCACTATGGTTTTTCCCTTATTGGATTTTCCACGTAAATCTGGTGTTATTGTGTTTGTGTGATGGTTTTTAGTTTTTGCACTAGTATTTAATGTTTAATAATTTAAGTAGTGTTAAGGATTAGTTCGGGTGAATGAATTAAGGTTTAAATATGTGACAACTGATTCACCCCCTTCTCTCAGTTGTCTTTTTCAACAATTGGTATCAGAGCTTGGTTTCTTGGTGAAGAGCTTAACTGCTTGAGGAAGGTCTGGGATGGCTAGCAAAATGACTTATGATTATTCGAGGCTCGATGGAACTAGCTATGCTATCTGAAAATATTGATGGAAGAATATCTAGAGTTTTGTGGATATGATGTGGAGAAAGCTTACAAGATTCTTACACTCTTCCTGCTAATGGTCTGAGTGTGGCTGATGAGATCAAATCACATGAAGCAAACAATAAGGTGAAGTACGTTTTGAAGAATAGTCTGGTACACTTCGAGTTGATTAAGGTTCAAAATCTGAAGATTGCTAAGGAAGTCTGAGATGCTTTGGAAAGGGCACATGAAGGTGATGAAAGAGTTAAAGAGGAAAAATTGTAGAATTTGGAGACACGGTTTAAGCTTCTACATATGTCTAAAGATGAGAATGTTAAAGATTATGTACAAAGATTGGATGAGATAGTGGCTGGAATGCAAGGACTTGGTGCTACTATAGATGAAACTAGGATTGTAAAGAGGATTCTTAGAACTCTCCCTAATGGTTACAGTGAGAAGTTGTGTGTTATTGAACAGAGTATAGATTATAAGACCTGCACTAAAGATCTATTGTTTGGATTTCTAACATCTTATGAGACGAGGAAGCCAAATATGAGGAATGGATACAAATCAGAAACTGCCTTTAAGGCTACAAAAGCTGAAGATTCGAATGAAGAAATTTTTGATGAAATAGAGGCTAACTTTGTGAGAAGGATGAGGAAAGGCTCTAGTAAGTATGAAGGTAAGTTACCCTTTAAATGCTTTAGTTGTGGAGAAATAGGTCATTATGCTGCAAAGTGTCTGAAAAGAGCTAAGAAGAATAAACAAAGATATGAGAAAGAAAAGAAAGGAAAGAAGGTCAATAGAGAAAATTATGTGAATGTGAATGCTAGTATATCTAACGAGGATTTTGATTATGAAGATCCTAATGACAATGAATGCTTGTTCTTGGCTATAACGGATGAATCTACTTCTGGTAATTCTAAGAAACAGGTGAAGGAATGCCCTCTGTAGAAAGAGAAAAATGAAGGTATTGTAATCTCTGCCCTATATGCTAAACAAGAAAAGAACTATTGGGTTACTCACAGTGGTTGTTCACATCATATGACTAGTGACAAAAGTAAGTTTGTTAAACTTGAAAAATATGATGGAGGCTTGGTTATGTTTGGAGATGATACTAGTAATAAGAATTGTGGGATAGGTTTAGTAAGTTTTTATGGAAACCATAATACTGATTATGTCTACCATGTTAAGAGTTTAAGGCATAATATTTTGAGTGTTGAAAAAATGTGTAGTAAGGGATATGATTTTGTAATTAAGGATGAGAGATGTGAAATATGGACAAGATTCAAAACATTGATTGTTGCAGGAAAGAAATCTAAAGTCCAAATATCTATCAACTTAAGGGTGTTGATGGATGATGCTTTATGACTCAGATTAATGACAGTTAGTTATGACATCGGAGAATGTGTCACATGAATTTTGATAACTTGGCAAGGATGAGTGCAGTTCAGGTTGTGAGATATTTATCAAGGATTACAAATCCTATTAATGCTATTTGCAGGAATTGTCAGTTTGGAAAGCAAACAAGAAGTCATTACAGATCAAAGGAACAGTCTACTACTGGACGACTGGATTTAATTCATATAGATCTTTGTGGTCCTACAAAAGTGAGAAGTCTATAAGGTGAAAGGTACTTTATGCTTTCGATTGATGATTATTCTAGATATACATGGGTTACATTTCTTAGAGAGATTCAAGGCATTCAAAGCTATGGTTGAAAATGAAGTGAATTTGAGGATAAAATGCTTAAGTTCTGACAGAGGTGGAGAATTCACCTCCCATGAGTTTAATATGTTTTGTGAAGTACATGGAATAAGAAGATAGTTATCTACTCCAAGAACTCCTCAGCAAAATGGAGTTGTTGAAAGGAAAAACATAATAATTTAAGAGGTTGCTAGATCAATAATTACTAAGGCTGATTTACTGGAAGTTTACTGAAGAGAAGCTATTCATATTGTTGTTTATGTATTCAATTGAGTTCAAGCAAGAGAAAACAATACAAAGACCCCTTGCGTAAAATCACAATACTACGTCTCACTTTTTGCCCAATATGGAGATTCACATCAATATTTTTAATTGAATCTTCATCTTATGAGACCTATAGCCTCTAAACCATTAAGAATTTGAAGATGATGCAAACTAGTGGTTTGTGGTAATTTGTGTGTAGGTTCTAAATATATTTTTTTCAAAAATTTCCAAAGTAAATCATGAATCTTTCAACATCTCCTTTAATAACTAGTTTTAAATAGAAAATAACATTTTCATAAAGTAACATTTGTGTCGTACAACTAACTTTTTTTCTATAAAGGATAAAATTATAATTTTTGAAATATAGGTTCTCAACATCAATATCTAGCGAAAGGATATTTTTCCATAATTTTTTGTTACATATATATATTTTTAATTAATTTTTGAAGTCACTGTAACTATAATTTGGACATACATGTGTATCGTACAACCTAACTTGTTGTGTATATATCGAAATCCTTTTTTTTTTTTTTGGTGAATCAATGACATCAATACCTAGGGAAAGGGTATTTTTGAATTATTTTTACAAGGTTTACTATTTTCCACCTCTACAAAATGAAGAGCTTGATGTTCAAAGAAAAATCTAAGTTTAGTAAAAATTAAAAATTAAATACATGATAAAATGAAAACATATCAAAACTATACTTGTTGGAAAACTCATTTCAAGGGCTACAATCTTGTAAAATATAATTTCTAAATGATGTTATTTAATCCCCCAAAAGGTAAAGAAAAAGTGTTTTTTTTTCCCAACATTTTGATAGGTGTGAAGGAGACTTCATTGTGGGTATGATTTAATACTAGAGAGGGGTTCTATCCAAGGGGGTTTGATCTAAGCAAAAATTATATATACCTCTTCAATTAAAAACCTTTAGATGGAACCTCTCAAAGCTTAAATCATAAGTTTTTCTTAAAAAAGTGATTTTAGGAAAAAATAAGCATGTCCCAAAAGTGAGATACACTATTGTGGCAACACCTCCCTATGAGGTGTGGCATGGAAGAATTCCTACTATTAAATATTTCATGGTATTTAGAAGAAAATGTTATATCAGAAGAGATGAAACTTTAGGTAAGTTTGATGCAAGAAGTGATGAAGGTATTTTTCTTGGATATTCTACTAAAAGAAAAACATACAAATGTTTCAATAAGAGACTGAGAAAGATTGTAGAAAGTGCAAATGTTAAGGTTGATGAGATAATGAAGAATTCACTTGACATTGTTGGATATGTATTTGATGAACCTGATTGTGTAAGAATAGAGGAGATTGTGGAAGAACAAGAAAAGGATGAGCAAGAGAAGCAAAATGAACATAATGGAAGAGAAGAAGAAGCTCCGATTGTGTCACCTAAGACACCTAGATATGCATAGAAAAATCATTCATAGAATCAGATCATTGGAGACAAAACAAAAGGAGTATTGACAAGAAGCAGATCTAATGTTGAAGTAAATTTGTGTTTATTTTTTGAGATTGAACCGAAGATTGTAAGTGAAGCATGTGAAGATGAACATTGGATGAAAGCCATGAACGAAGAACTTATGCAGATTGAGAAGAATCAAACTTGGGAATTGGTCCCAAGACCAATAGATAAAAACATTATTGGATTAAAATGGGTATTCAAAAATAAGTTGAATGAGAATGGAGAAGTGGTTAGAAACAAAACAAGGCTTGTGTGCAAAGGTTACTCACAAATTGAAGGAATTGATTTTCAAGAAAAAATTTCTCTGGTAGCAAGAATGGAAGCTATAATGATGTTCTTAGAATTTGATGCTCATAAAGACTTCAAGGTCTATCAGATGGATGTCAAGTCAACATTTTTGAATGGTGAGCTAGAAGAAGAGGTCTAAATGGAACAACCAGAAGGATTTCAGTTGACAAATCAACCAGATATGGTGTGCAAATTGAAGAAAGCTTTATATGGATTGAAGCAAGCTCCTAGAGCTTGGTATGCGAGGTTAGGTATTTGATTCAACAAGGTTTCAACAAAGGTACGACATATAGTAATCTATATTTTAAGATTGAAAATGACAAAATCTTAATTGTAGTTGTATATGTTGATGACATTTTTTTTGGAGGAAATGAAAATATGTGCAAGATGTTTATGGAAGAGATGCAAAAAGAATTTGAAATGTCTATGTTTGGTGAGATGAATTTCTTTCTTGAGCTATAGATTAATCAAATAGAGAAAAGAATTTTCATTTTATAGTCTAAGTATGTGAAAGAGATGTTGAAGAAGTTTGGGATGGATGGTTCCAAACTGGTATGCACTCCTATGGTGACTAGTTGCAAATTGAGTAAAGATGATGATTCACCTAAGGTTGATTAGAGCAAGTATAGATCTATGATTGGTGGATTATTGTATTCGACTGATACTAGACCAGATATTATGCATGATGTCTATCTTGTGGCTATATTTCAGGAAGATCCTAAGGAAACACATGTTGTTGTTAAAAGAATATTCAAATATTTGAATGGCACTTCGGATTATGGGTCATGGTATCCCAGATATATTGAATTTACACTAAGTGCCTATACAGATGTAGATTGGGATGGATGTGTAGATGACAGAAAGAGTACAACCTGTGGTGCATTATTTCTTGGTTGCATATTGGTGGCATGGTTGAATAAAAAGCAAGATTCAGTCTCCTTGTCTACTGCTGAAGCTGAGTACATTGTTGTTGCATCTTGTTGTACACGAGTTTTATGGATGAAACATACATTCAAAGATATTACAGCGGTGTATGGCGATCCTATTTCTAGCTTATGTGATAATACAAGTGCAATTAACATTTCAAAGAATCATGTGATGCACTTGAGGATGAAGCATATCTCTATCAAGTATCATTTCTTGAGAGAGAAGGTCATGGAGAATGAAGTAAAACTTGACTATATTCTGACGAAGGATCAAATTGCTGATATATTTATGAATAATCTTCCTAAAGATACTTTTGAGTATCTTTAGGAGAATTCAGGGGTCATTTTCCCTCCTTTCTTGAAATAGATGCATACGGAGATGCATCAGTTTGGTGGATCTATGGATCTATCTTTCTTTTGGACTGATTTTTTGGTGGCTGCCTCTCAGGGGGGGTAGGTAGTGTCAGGTGTTGTCATTAAGAGTATTTTGTTTTTAATGTAAAAGGGGGAACCAATGTAAAATATATTTTTCCTTTGCCATTGATGTCAAAGTGGGAGAGAAAGCATGTGAAAATGAGAGAAAATATGTGAAAATGAGAGAAAGCATGAGAAAAAGAAGAATATAAGAGATTATCTAATAAGGGGGAGAAATAGAAAGAAAAATATTGAGAAGTGAATTTAGAGCAAGTATGATGTCCTTGATGGTTTTTCACATCATGTGTTGCCATTAATGACAAAGGGGGAGATTGTTGCAAGAATGGAAAGAATGAAGGTGTTGTCATTGATTTAAACTAATTAATTAGTTATCAACTAGTTGTTTTTGTCATTAGTGTCATGGATGAAGATTATTGGTTGTATATGTCGAGGATATTGACAAAATTGTATTGAAGAAATATTGCAAGTATTCAATGGTTGCTTCGGGTTTTACTCCGGGATTTTCTCATATATTTTTGTGGTTTAGATATGTTGATCATGGTTTTTGGAAAGCTACTATATCTAGATTTTTGGTCATTGATTCATTGTGCAATTCAATTTATGTTCACCAGTTGTGAACTGTGGTTTTCTGTGTTTCTGGTTGAGGTCCGAGAGAAATGTTGTTGGTTTAGATTTCTCTTTGTTAAAGTCTTAAGACTTGAGGTTCTAGAGTTGAGTTGTTTTGATTGTATTGAAGATAATTTTGGTATCTGGAAGGTTCGTGCTTAATTGTTCTATGTGTTTTACACTAGTTTGGTCAACCTTGTGTTGAACACTACCTTCGAAGTTGATGAAGTGTATTAGATTTATTTGGGTCCTTATGAAGAATTTGTTTGGGTTTCCCTCATTCTAATTTCACCCTAGAATGTTTTGGCGCCGACCTAATTTGAATTTGAATTTGGATGGTTGACTTTGGATATGTTTCAAAGTTGAAGATGGTATAAATGCAAAATGAGTTAGTGAGGAATGAAGAGTGAGAACAAAGATAATAGAAATAAGTGTGAATAAATATGTGTGTCTGATGCAAGTATGGCAGATCAATGTGGAGCCTAAATGTTGAGTTTCCAAAAGCAGTGAACTGAAGGTGCACTCTATCATTCATGTGTGTCTGCAAGTGATTGAGAAAATTGTGGCAGATTTCTCTGTTGCATTGAGATTGTCTTCTCTATGTAACAAGTATTCTTTATCTTCTTTGTATCTCTATGGCAGTGAGACCTCCAGGTTGTTAGCCCTGTAGGAAAGTGAGTCTTTGTTTTGGCAGCGAGCCTTGTTTCTTCAGGCAGTGAGCCTTTGTAATTAGTTTTGATATTCGCTATAGTGTGAGTTAATCCTCACTGTGGTTTTTCCCTTTTGGGTTTTCCACATAAATCTAGTGTTATTGTGTTTGTGTGATGGTTTTCAATTTCTTCACTAGTATTTAATGTTTAATCATTTAGGTAGTGTTAAGGATTAGTTCTGGTGAATGAATTAAGGTTTAAATTTGTGACAACTAATTCACCCCCCCTCTCAGTTGTCTTGTTCAACAAAATGTTGACAAACTTCAAGATGCAACACAACCATACATCCATAGACAAAATCTTATCAAAGCAACACTATAGGTTGACACTAGTAGCTTACTAATGACAGCATAATACAACTAATAAAATAATAGATAACACCAACATACTCTTGCAACAATCTTCTACTCATTAATGATAAAACAAGCTTGTTGACATCAATGAAAATACCAATCTACTCATACTTGCAACAATCTCCCCCTTTATCATTGATGGCAACACATGATGTGAAAACCCATCAACAACAAACTCAACAGGTCTGCTTTATACCTATTTCCTTTTCTCTTTCACAATACTCACTCTCCCCCTTTCAACTTATTATTTTCACATGTTTCATTATTCTCTCCCCCTTAACTATCTTCTTTTTCACATGACTCTCCCCCCCTTTGACATCAATGGGAAGGGACAAATGATTTGTATTATTTAAGTTTCTCCTTTGACATCAATCAAATTGCTCTACAACTATTTTTCGTTTACTGTTTTGTATACTCCCCCTTAGGAGCACACACCATAGTGCACTAATCAACAACTATTGCATATTGACAACACTCACTCTTTTTGACTTCAACAACCAATAATGCCACTACCTTCTCCCCTTGAGAAGTAGCCACCAATCATAGTCCAAACCAAGGAATGAATCTTGAAATAGGAACTGATGCATCCCCTTATGCATATAGTTCAAATAAGGAGGGAAACAACCCACAAATTCTCTCAGAGGTACTCAAAAGTATCCTTAGGAAGAGCCTTAGTGAATATGTTAGCAACCCAATCCTTTGTAGGCACATATTCAAGCTTCACTTCATTCTCTACAACCTTATCTCTTAGAAAGTGATACCAGATTGAGATATTTTTTGTCCTTGAATGCATTACCAAATTATTTGAAATATTGATAACACTTGTATTGTCACAAAAGATAGAAATTCGTTCATCATATACTACCCTAATATCCTTCAATGTTTTCCTCATCCACAACACTTGTGTGCAGCAAGATTTTGATGCAATGTATTATGCCTCTACAGTAGATACAGCTATTGAATCTTGTTTCTTGCTTAGCCATGCCACCAATCTACATCCAAGAAAGAATGCCCCACCACTTGTACTTTTTATGTCATCCACACAACCACCCTAATCTGCATTTGTGTAAGCACTCAAAGTAAAATAAATATCCTTTGGATACCACAATCCATAATCTAGAGTGTCCTTCAAGTATCTAAATATCCTCTTCACTACTACAACATGTGATTCTCTAGGATCTTCTTGAAATCTAGCCACAAAACAAACTGCATGCATGATATCCAATTTAGTAGCAACTAGATATAGTAGTCCACCAATTTTTGATCTATACTTTCTCTGATCAACCTTAGAAGATTCATCATTCTTACTCAACTTGCAGCTAGTAGCCATAGGAGTACATATTGGTTTAGAATCTTCCATTCCAAACTTCTTCAACATTTTGACATACTTTGATTGTGAAATGAAAATACCTTTATCTTTTTGATTGATTTGTAGCCCAAGGAAGAAATTCATCTCCCCAAACATAGACATTTCAAACTCTTTCTACATTTCTTCTGCAAACTTCTTGCACATAGCTTCATTACTTCCAAATATTATGTCACCAACATATACAACCACAATCAATATTTGATCTTTTTAAACCTTAAAATAAAGATTGCTAACTATGATACCTTTATTGAATCCTTGTATCAAATATCTATCCAACCATGCATATCGGGCTCTAGGAGCTTGTTTCAATCCATACAATGCCTTCTTCAATTTGCAAACCATATCTAGTTTGTCTAATAACTAAAATCCTTCTCGTTGTTCTATATATACTTCTTCCAATTCTCCATTTAGGAAAGAATACTTCACATCCATTTGATAAACTTTCAAATTCTTGTGTGCTACAAAAGCAAAAAATATTCTAATAGCTTCCATTCTTTCCACTAGAGAAAATGTCTCCTCAAAATCTATTCCTTCAACTTGTGAGTAGCCTTTACACACAAGCCTTGCCTTGTTCCTTACTACTTCTTCATTCGCATTTAGTTTGTTTTTGAATACCCACTTAGTTTCAATTACATTCTCGTTTGTTGGTCTTGCGACAAGTTCCCAAGTCTGATTCTTCTCAATCTGCAACAGTTCTTCCACAACCTTGGTCCAATATTCATCTTTGCATGCCTCAATCACTGTTTTAGGTTCAACTTCAGAAAGTAAACATAGATTTACCTGTTCTTCAATACCTTTTCTTCTTGTCAGTGTACCTCTACTCTTGTCTCCAATGATTTTTCCTTCAGAATGATTCCTCTACGCATACTTAGGGGTTTTAGGATTCTTTTCCAGAGCCTCTTCCTCTTCAATATGTACTTATTTCTCTTTATCCTTTTATTTTTCTCTGCAAGAAGACTCATCTAATTCATATACATCTATCACCATTGAATTCTTTTGTAGTTCTTCACCAACCTTGACACTTGGAATCTCAACAATCTTTCTCAATTTTTTGTTGTAACATCGGTAAGCTTTGCTTCTAGTAGAATATCCAAGGAAGATACCATCATCAGACCTTGCATCAAACTTTCATAAGTTTTCTTCATCTCTTCTAATATAACATTTTCTTCCAAACACTCTGAAGTACTTCAAAGTAGGGATCCTTCCATACCACGGTTCATAGGGAGTCTTTGTGCTATTGGATTTTGCTTCAATTCTGTTAAGTATATAAGCAACAATGTGAATTGCTTCTCTCCAATAGATTTTTGGTATATTTGCTTTCTTCATCATTGTCCTTGTAGCTTCTTGAATAGTCCTATTCTTTCTTTCAACCACTTCATTATGCTGATGAGTCCTAGGGGAAGACAATTGCCTCTTTATGCCATGTTTCTCACAAAAGATGTTAAAATCATTGGAAGTGAACTCTCCACCTTTGTCAAACATCAAAAATTTTATTTTCATATCCATTTAATTCTCAACCATAACTTTGAATGCTTTAAACTTATCTAGAGCTTCTGATTTTTCTTTAAGAAAAGTAACCCATGTCATTCTAGAAAAATCATCAATCAATAGCATGAAATACTTGTCACCTTGATTCTTACTCTTGTAGGACTATACAGATCTGTATGTATCAATTCCAACAATTTGGTAGTATATTTTTCTTTGGCTTTAAAACTTCTTTTTGCTTGCTTTCCAATTTGACACTCCTTGCAGACATCATTGATAGGTTTTGTAATCTTTGGCAGGTCTCTCACATCTTGAATTGAACTTATCCTCACTAGGCTATAAAAATTGATGTGACACATTCTTCTATATCATAGCCAACTTTCATTAATGGGTGATCCCACAATACTGGTTTACAATTTTTTGCCAAATTGGACACTAAAATAATTTTTTTTAACTAAATCTTCACATTCTCCTAGCACCTATAGCTTACTAAAACCATGAAGAATTTGTGAAGATGATGCAACCAGTGATTTGTGGGATATTTGTCCAGAGATTCTTCTAAAAATGTTTTTTCAAAATTTGGAATTAGATTGCACTTCTTTTTCCATCTCCTTTGAAAACTAGTTTTTTTCAGTAAACACCATTTTTAAGGAGTGACACTCACCGTATACAACATAACTTTTTTTGCATGAAGGATAAAATTCTATTTTTTTTTAATTTATATTTGTATGTATGATATCTAGTGCTTCCAATTGGTTTCATAGTGTTTTATTGATTTTTATTTTTTTTAATGAAGTTTTGAAGTCAAACCAATTACAATTCAGACATAAGTGAACCGTATACAACGTAAATTTTTTTGTATGTATCAAAATTCTTTTCTTTTGTTGGATCAAGGACTTCAATATCTAGTGCACTCATATTTTTCTTTTTTTTTTGATAATCTGCTATTTTCCACATGTGTAGAACAAAGAGCTTTATTTTCGATGAAAAACCTATGTTTAATAAAACTAAAAAAGAAAATACATAATAAAACCAAAACATATTAAAATTTTATTCGTTGGATAGCTCATTCCGAAGACTACCATCATCTAGTTGGGTCTATGAAGTCTCCTCCATTTTCATCCTCAACCTGAGCTTCGAAGGGAAAAATTCTGGAGTCTTTTGATGCCAGAGGGGGAGAAGGGGGGAAAAGGGGGGTTCGAGCAAACCCCCTTTCCACAACCATTTT
>VDFB02378498.1:0-23603 GCA_007258455.2 Sequoia sempervirens | reverse complement strand
TATGGCTTGATTGTCTTCTGATGTAGTCAGTCTTGAAAGAAAATTGGCAACAACATTGGCCTTCCCTGGTTTATCCACAATGGTTATGTCAAACTCCATCATCAACAATAACCATCTTGCCAACCTACCAGTGATCAGAGGTTTATTCATGAGATATCTAATGGTTGCATGATCGGTGTGCACAAATATTTGACAGCCTTTTATCTAGTGCCTGAATTTGTTTAGGGCATAGATCACTGCCAACATTTCTTTTTGTCACTGTATAGTTGAATTCAACTCCTTGCAAGTTTTTGTTGATGAAATAAATGGCATTTTCAATAGCTCCTTCTTTCTGCCCTAAAACTAATCCTATGGTATAATCTAATGCATCAGTATGGATGTGAAAAGGAAGCTCCCAATTAGGTCCTTTGAGTACAAGAGAATGAGTCAAAGTTGTCTTCAAATCATAAAATGATTTGTCAAAGTTTTCTATCCACTGAAATTCAGCATCTTTGGTGAGAAGAGTATACAATGGTGCTACTATTTTGCTAAAATACTTGATGAACTACCTATAGTATCCTGCATGTCCCAAGAAACTCCTAACATCTTTTTGTTTTGCAGGTGTGGGCAGATTTGTGATCACCTCAATCTTTGCAAGATCTACTTAAATTCCTTTGTGAGAGATGTAGTGGCCAAGGACTACACCTTCCTACATCATCATATAACACTTTTCACTATTTAGAGATAGGTTGTGATCTTCACATCTCTGTAGGACTCTCCTGAGATTCTCTAATGGTTCATTAAAATCAACACCATAGGTGGCAAAATCATCCATATAAATTTCCATGAAATCATGAGAAATGTCTAAAAATATGTTAATGACTGCCCTTTGAAAAGTTGCAGGTGCATTGCATAAACCAAATGGAAGTACTAAGTAGGCATATGTTCCCCATGGATAGGTAAAGGTAGTCTTCTCCTGGTCCTCAGGTGCAATTTGGATCTAGTTGTAGCAACTGAATCCATCTAGAAAAGAAAAGTATTATTTTCCTACGAGTCCAAGACTTGATCTATGAAGGGTAAAGGAAAATGATCCTTTTTGGTGGCAGTACTAAGTTCCCTGTAATCAACAAAAACTTGCCATTCCCCTCCTTTCTTGGGCACAATCACCAATGGAGACACCCACTGGCTATCTGAAATGGGGTAGATAAATCCTGCATCTAGCAATTTTTGTAGCTCTTCTTTTACAATTTCTCTTAGTGCAGGGTTAATTCTTCTTTGTGGTTGTCTAACTGGGCTGCAATCATATCTGATGTAAATTATATGAGTGCAAAGCTTAGGGTCCAACCCCTTCATCTCATGATAGTCCCACACAACTACATGTTGGTTGGTTCTCAGTAAGTTTTCCAACAACAAATGTTGTTCTTCATTCAGTTTGTTGTTAATATTTAGATATTTTCCTTTTGACATTTTTACTTGTGTAGTTAACTCTATCATAGCTGCTTCATTAACACATGGTACCTTGAGTTCATATGGAAGCAATTTATGGGACATACATGTTGCAGGAATTCCATCTATAGGAAGAGTGGATGCAAGAAGAGTGGTTGCAGGAAGAACGACTGCAGGAAGAGCAAGCAGAAGTGTCCTAATTGGAACAAAATGAGAAAATGATGCTTCCTCCACTTCATAATGATTCTAAATGATGTTATCCAATACTTCATTTTCATCTTGAAGCTACCTAAAAGAGCTTCTACCTAACATCATAAGTTGCGCCAGAGAATTAACTTCCTCGGCCTCTTCACCAATGTGTGGCCATATGAGATTATCCTCATCATGGGATGGATGAGCAAGAGGATAAAGAGCAGGCTTTTTGGTGCTCTTTCCATCAGAAATGGTCATGTCTCATGTCTTTCATCCAATATATGCATCTATTGTTGCTAACCATGGCCTTCCAAGAATAATGGGATACCCGCCTAGTGTGGCTTTAGGAGAAAGAATCATGAAATTTATTGGGTACTCCAATGAGTTTAGAATTACCACAAGATCCTCTACCATACCATCAGGCTTAATAGTAGAACTATCAGCAAGCTGCAGGAAAGTAGGAGTAGGTCTCATGCTTGCAACATTTAGTTGTTGCAGGATATCCTTATTCATTATATTTATTGTTTCCCCCAAATCAATTAGAGCATTATTTATTGGGATCCCATTTATAACAACTCCTACCATAGGACTACCTGGGTCATTGTACTTAGGGACAGTCACTTTCCCAAGCATGATGTCAACTGGCTACCCCACACCATGAACTGTAGTGGGGTCTTTCTTCTTCATGCCCAGTTTCTTGAGGCATGCTTCCTTGATTGCCTTGCCATAGATTGGAACATCTTTTATGGCCTGAAATAGGGGTATTTGGACACATATATGCTTTAGCTGATCTATAATTTCAAAATTTGTGTTCTCCTTTTCTTCCTTCTTCTTGGCAACTTCCAATCTCTGAGTAAATGGTGGTTCTGGTTCGGTCTGCTTGATTGGGACTGGTTCAAGATTTTTAGGTGCACTTGGTTGAATGGGGGTATTTAGAGGCTCCTCTTCTTCCACAGGAAGCTCAGTAATAATGGGTGTGGAAGGAGTTGGAAAAGTAGTTCCTGAATGCAAGTGGATGTCACTTACACTCACAGCATACGCAAAGAATTGATTTGAATCAACAGAGTATACAGGCTACTGCTATGGTTTTTTATTTGGATTGGGTGTGGGTTGAGCTAGTAGCTAAGTAGGTTTAGGTGCATTTGAACTTGAACTAGCAAGAGGAGGAATTATAGCAGGTTGTTGGGGTTGAGAAGGGGGCTACATGTAGCTATTTGGCTGGTTTGGCCATTACTATCCTCCCCTCCATTGATTTGTTTGCTGCCAATTTTATGAGGGTGGCTGCCAATTTCCTTGGAACTACTGCCAATTCCCCTAATGTTGCTGCCACTGGGGTCAAGATTTTTGATGATTAGGCTAGGAATTTGGAGGGTTACTCCAAGTCTATGGTGGATATCCTCCATAGTTGGATGGATATGGGGGTTTCCATTGGTTACCAGATGAATAAGAATTGAAATATGGCCCAACAAAAAAGAGTAGATCTGGTGGCATACCTTGTCTTGGAGCCCATGGCCTCCTGTGTGCAACATATTAGACTTGATATTCTTTAGCTTGGATTGGCTTGAACTCAAGTGCAATCTACTTGTTGTCAATATTAGCTATCATCTTGCATTTGCATTCCTTCTTTTGTCTGTAATGGGGGCAATATTCTGCCAACATTTCCTCTACCTCCTCATGTTTCTTCTTGGCCTAAAGTGTATCCAGCTAAGTAGCTAGATGTTTATAATGTATCGCTTGATGTCTGCCAACAAATGAGTAATCTCCATTCTTGAAACTCCACTGGTAGATGACTTACCCATAGAAGATTGGTAAGTTCTCCCTTTCTTTAAAGCTTCCCTAGAGTAGTTCTGACATATCTTCTTGATATCCCCCCAAGGAACTTGGGAGATATCTCCTCCTCCCATCAAGTCTAAAGCATCGGTGCAACTTTCATTAATTCCTCTAAGGAAAAGTAGATTTTGTGAGTCTTCATTGAGTGTATGGTGTGGAGATTTTTGTAGGAAAAAAAAAAACCTTGCAATGTAATCCCCCAGGCTCTCATCTTCCTTTTGCTGCATCCTGAAAATGTCATCTCCTCTCATGTCACTGCCCCTGCAATATTCTTTGTCTTTCTCAAGGAATTTTGTCTTCATGTCATCCCATGTATCCATAGTATTTATGCCTAGTTTCATGAACCATCTTAATGCAACTTCTTTCAGAGTGACAGGAAATAGCTTAAGCCTATGGGCATCGGTGGTATAGTCATAACTCTTGTAGAGTATGTCAAACTCGAACAAGAAGGTATCATTATCTTCTATGACAAGTCCATAGAACTTAGGAAGGACTGAAGCAGGGATATTTTTGAGGTTTTCTACTTCATTCTGATGAGCAATGGGGAAATGAAAAGTCGGTTGGTTAGGTATGTTTCTATTTTCATCACCCATTCCTGCTTGATGTAGTTCCAAAGAAAAGGGGTTCTCAAGCTAATTTTGGTCTTCAGAGGAAACTTCAAAGCTAGTCAGATCAGGAAATGCATCAAAAAAGGGGTGTGGATCTTCTTCTTCTTCTTCTTCTCTTGGTAGGTTCTGATATTCAACTAGCTGGAATGGATCAAGATTTTTGGGAAGGAATCTCCCATAAGCATCTCTTCTCCTCCCTCTATGCATGTAGTATCAACTCACTATCATCCAACTCACACAAAGAATTGGTAAAGAATAACGGGGGTTATTATGGTGCCAAAATTTTTGGCCTCCTACAATGATTCAACAACTAAGCCCTTACAGCTATGATTTAGAGATTGGACATCTAAAATGAATAGCCATTCAATCATCATGAAGGTGCATTTAAATTTTCAACCCAGGGACGTGAACTTGAAATGGGTCGGCACAATATGTTCACTCAGGATCCAAAGTAGCCATACTCATTCTACAACTAAGAAAAACATAATGTTGAAGGTAAATTTCTTAGAAAAAAATAGCATAAGTGTTGAACATCAACCAACAACTATGCTAAGTTGAAATGTATTACAGAAACAAAAAATCTGAGCAAACAAACAGGAAACTACTATGTCTGCTTTGGCTGTAGGAATAGTCAATGTCAAATTCTTAACTAATTACTAAATAGAAAGTAATAACTAAACTAAAGGATGGAATTCTCACGAAGTGGGCCCCCTTGGATGAGTATCCTCTAAAACTAATGTAAACTCAAATGCACAGACTTATAACTTCATCTTATTCATTGGAAAATATGAGTATAATAGAGTAGTGTAACTGTATTACTAAAAACTAAGAATGCAAGTACACCATCAAATCGCGCAACCTCCTAAGAAGGAGCATCTGAATCTTATTTATAGGAAAATAAGCTACTAACTAAACAAGGTGGTCAACTCCACGAATTGGGAGGACACCATTTTAGGGCAATCAGAGAAAGTGGAGAGGCGGTTATGCATGCATGGAATCTGGTCAGACGTGCTTGCCTCAACGTAGATTTAGCACAATAGTAATGCCTATATTCACTCAACAGCAATAAAGATCATTTACAAGGTGGTTACATCTCGGTTTGCATGAGGAATCTCCCGTCGTTGACCTCCATTGACCTTTGAATGATTCCCATGTTGACTGTTATGGTGAATGACTAGCTAGAAAAATCTTCTCAATTTAGTCACCTTGAATCATATCTGCATGGAAATATTAGTACACACAATAATCGCATATCTGTAACTATCTTAAAGAACATTCATTAATCCACATGTAGAATTAACACAAATAGTCCATATAACATGTCAATGTCATTAAAGATTTGCAAAGATAAAATTAGGCCCAATGTCTATGGTTTTGAGGAAATATCAACATTTAAACATCAAGGTCCATGACAATTTCAAGCAAATAGATCATAAATTCTACCAAAATTAAACCATAAACTAGACTCATCAAATGTAACAATGTATTGTCATTTTTTTATTACAATAATAAATAAAGACTTTGTTCTCTCTTGCATTCTCATTTAGTGTTTACTTGTTGTTGTGGTGAGTTTGAGATTTGAAAGGGGAGTACCCTGCATTAGTGGTATCAAAGTTGGTTGATCTTGAGTGTGTAATAGACCATTGAAGAGAGGCAGTTGCACTAGGATTATGTTGTGGCTATTGAAAATAAAAATGGATGGGAGAGGATCCCATCGTGGTAGAGGTAGAGGAAGAGGAAGAGGAGATAATTTTATAAGAGATGGTGATTTTAGAGCCTTGAGAAGGCACGCTGAAACACTACAAAATGAAATAAGGATAGGATTTTCAAGAATGAGGGACCCAAGAAGTGATGATGAAGATGAAAGTACAAAGAATGCTAGTCTAGATATTGAGAAAAGAGAGGAAATTGCAGTGGTTGCAAATGACCCATTGTTGAAAATTTAAAAAAAAATGGGGAAGTGACAAAAAATAGATGTACCTACGTTTAATGGAAGTATGAATCCAAAGGAATTGGTAGATTGGCTTAATGAGATGGAAGAGTATTTTGAATTTGAAGAGATAGAAGACCCTGATAAAGTGATATTTTCCAAGACACGATTGAAAGGACATGCCTCAATATGGTGGAAAGATTCCCAATTAGAAAGTGGAAGAAGAGGGAAAGATAAAATTACCAAATGGGAAAAAATGGTGGATAAATTAAAAAGACAATTTATTCCTGTAGACTATGAGTTGGATTTTCTCAAGAGGATATAAGGTCTGAAACAAGGAGGCAAGACTGTTAAAGAATATACTAAATAATTTCATAGAATTCTTATAAGGACTAGAAATTCAGAGGCAACCAAGGAAAAGGTTGCAAGATACATAAATGGGTTAAGATCAAGCATTCAAGAAGAGATGGCACTTGTCAGAGTTGTGACGATGGAAGATGCTTATCAAATAGCATTAAAGATAGAAGAAAGAGTGAACAAGAGGTTTGAAAACAAATAGAAGGGGAAAGGATATGGAGGAAAGGTAGGAGGAAGAACTTGAAAAAATGAAGAAAATTAGAAAAAGAGCTCCAAGAATGAAGAGGGCAGCATTAGAGCAAAAAAAATGCAGGGAAAAGCTCAAGAGACCAAAACTTCAGAGGCAGAGGTAGAGGTCATGATTATGGTGGAGGCTCATTCAAGGGCACATGTTTCAAACGTGGAGAAGGACACTGAGCCTATGATTTCCCACAAATAGAGGAGAATCCAAGAAGAGGACAAGAACACCAAGGAAGGGCAAAAAATTTCAATGAGGAAGAGGAACCTTCTTCACAATCTGAGGATGCAGAAGATGAAGAGGTTCTAATGACAAGGAGAGCACTCTTGAATGAAGATAGCGAGCCTGTGCAAAGGAATAAGTTATTCAAAACAAGGTGCAAGTGTGAAGGGAAGGTTTGTAACATCATAGTAGATAGTGGAAGCATAGAAAATCTTGTGTCAAATGAGATGGTAGAAAATTTGAAGCTTCAAACGAAAAGACACCCAAAACCATACAGGATTTCTTGGGTGCAAGATAACCAGAAGTTATTAGTGAATGAACAAGCAATGTGAAGTTTAAGGTTGGGAATTATCATGATGAGATTCTATTTGATATCATCCCTATGGATGCTTGTCACATTTTTCTTGGAATACCATGGAAATATGACCAAAAATCTATAAATGATGGGTGTGCTAACACCTACATAATTGTAAAAGATGGAGTGAAGCATAAGTTGAATCCTTTGAAAGAGGAAAATGTTCAAGTTTGTGGTAATGCTAGAGTTTTCTTAGTTGATGCAAGGAGATCACTTGATGGTATGAAGCATGAGAAGGTTTTTTTTTCTCTTATTCTTAAACTTAGCAGTGAAGTTGTTGATGAAATTCCTGTAGATGTTACTGGTTTGCTGCAAGAGCTCAAGATGATTGTTTCAGATAATGTGCCTAAAGGACTCCCGCTAGTGAGAAAGTTATTCATCAAATTGATTTGATACCAGGGGTGAGTTTTCCCAACAAGGAAGCCTATCAAATGTCACCTAGGGAGAATAACGAGGTAAATAGATAAGTTGTTGATTTATTGAAGAAGGGTTTGATAAGAGAGAGTTTAAGCCTATGTGCAATGCTTGTTGTTTTGTCACCAAAGAAAGGAGGAGAGTGGAGAATGTGCATGAATTCTAGGGCTATAAACAAGATCACAATAAATTACATATTTCCATTACCTAGAATGGATGATATCATGGATTGCTTGAGTGGAGTAACATATTTCAACAAGATTGATTTGAAGAGCGGGTATCACCAGATAAGGATACGTGAAGGAGATGAGTGGAATATTGTATTCAAGAAAAAAGAAGGTTTGTATGAGTGGTTATTCATGCCATTTGGGCTAACCAATGCACCCAGTAATTTTATGAGGCTCATGAATGAAGTTTTGAAAGAGTTTCTTGGGAGGTTTGTGATAGTTTATTTAGATGAAATTTTAATTTTTAATAAAACCTTGGAGGAGCATTTGAAGCATATCAAATTTGTTTTTGAAAAGATTAGAGATGTAAAGTTGTTGATTAACCTCAAAAAGTGTAGCTTCTTGAAGAGGGAGTTGGTGTATTTAGGCCTTTTTTTTTAGGGGAAGGCATCAAGATGGACCCAGAAAAGGTGAAAGCTATTCTAGAATGGCCAACACCTAGGAGTGTAACAAAGGTGAGATCATTTCATGGTTTAGCAAGTTTTTATAGAAATTTCATCAAAGGTTTTAGTAGCATATGTGCACCACTAACTGAAACCATGAGAGGTGATAAGAAGGAATTCAAGTGGACTACAGGGGCAGCCAAGAGCTTTGATTTGTTGAAGAGAAAAGTGACAACAACTTTTTCTGGCACTTCCAGATTTCAGCAAGGTGTTTCGGGTGGATTGTGATGCAAGTGGTAATGCTATTGGAGCTGTTTTAAGCCAAGAAGGTAAACCTATTGCATATTTTAGTGAAAAGTTAAATGATGCTAAGAAAAAGTATTTAGTTTATGATCAAGATTTTTATGCAATCATTCAAGCACTTAAGAAATGGAGACATTATCTTTTTCCAAAAGAATATGTTTTATTCATCGATCATCAAGCACTCAAAAACATAAGTATTCAAGGGAAGTAGAGTCAAAGGCATATGAAATGGGTTAAATTTTTACAAAATTGTACATTTGTTTTAAACAATAGGAGTGGGAAGTCTAACAGAGTTGTTGATGCTTTGAGTAGAAGGCAAGGATTGTTGATTGAAATGCAGGTTGAAGTTGTGAGTTTCAACGAGCTCAAGGAAATGTATGAAGGAGATTTAGATTTTGGAGATGCATGAAAGGCTTGTAAGGAGCCTATTGCAATAGATAGAACAAATTGGTTGTATTATTTTATCCAATATGGTATGTTGTTAAAAGGTAATCAATTATGTATTCCTAGAAGTTCCATGAGGTTAAATTTAATTAAGGAGAAGCATAGTTGTGGACTTGTAGGAAACTTTGGTTTTGATAAGACTATTGCACTTGTTAGAGAAAAGTATTGTTGGCCTCAATTGCAGCTAGATGTAAGAAAGTATGTGCAAGGTTGTAGGGTGTGTCAAGTGGAAAAGGGGGTTAGTCAAAACACTGGTTTATATCAACCACTATCTATACCCGAGAGGCCATGGGAGGACATAAGCATGGATTTTGTTCTTGGTTTTCCAATGAAATAAAGAGGACATGATTCCATCTTTGTGGTGGTAGATATGTTCTCTAAAATGACACACTTTATCCCCTGGCATAAGACTAATGACACAATGAATGTTGTAGATTTTCTTTTCAAGGAAGTTGTGAGGCTTCATGGAATTCCAAAGAGCATTGTTTCTGACAGGGATACCAAGTTTGTTAGCTACTTCTGGAGGAATTTGTGGAAGAATCTCAACACTGAATTAAAGTTTTTCTTAGCCTACCATCCTCAAATAGATGGTCAAATAGAGGTGGTGAATAGGAGTTTGGAAAATTTTCTGAGATGCTTGGTTGGAGACAAACCAAAAGGATGGGACTTGATCCTACCACAAACTGAGTTTTCCTACAACAACTCAGTCAATAGAAGCACATGTTACTCACCATTTTAGATTGTTTATGGAAGAAATCCAAGAGTTTTATCATACCTAAATAAGATTGTTAAAGATGTGAAAAAGAGTACAAATGCAAAGGATTTTGTAGAGCATATGAAAAGCCTACATGATGAGGTGAGAAAACATATCAAAAAAATGTTTTTTTCTTATAAAACTAATGTTGATTTGAAGAGGAGACACAAGGAATTTTAGGTTGGAGATGAAGTTATGGTGAATCTAAGGAAGGAAATATTTCCATTGGGTACATATAACAGGCTCAAGATGAAGAGGATTGGCCCATGCAAGATTGTAAAAAGGCATGATTCCAATAATGCATATGGGGTAGAATTTCCTAATGAGCTTAATATTTCTCCAATTTTTAATATTTCAGATCTAACCATATTTCATGAAGGTGAAAATGATGAATTTACAGCAATTAAGCAACATCAAGCACTCACACCTACTTCAGGGGATGAAAAGATTGAGACAATTCTTGATAGCTGGGTGAAAAGGAGCACAAGGAGGAAGCAATACATGGAGTACTTGGTGAAATGGTTTGGGAGACCTATGGAGGATTCTTTGTGGTTATTTGATACTAAGGTTACTCATCTTGGATATCCCCTTGGAAAGTGATGAGATCACTTTTCTTCTGCCCTGGGTGTCTTATGTAGGAGCATCCAAGGTGTAAGGGCAATCTTGCATTAGCCAAAAAAAAAAGTTTGTTTCTTTTCAATAAGGGCTAATTGGCTAAGGTTTGTTGAACATGAGAATGGATTTTATGTCTTATCTTTTGAAGATGTGAAAAGGTTTGAGTTTCGGGCCTTGGGCTTACAGCTTATTGCTTTCCAGAGTCAAAGGAGTTAGTCCATTTTTTGCTTAAGTCTTATCGGACTTCGAACTTTGGGATTTTATCTTACTCTTTGCTAAGTGGGTGGACATCATGCTTCATGGTTACGACTTAGCCTTTAACTTAATTTTTAAGTGGTAAAGGGTATGAAGGAAGTCTAAACCCCGACAATGGGTTAGAAGGCTTTAGAATTCAATGTTTGGACTTGTTCCTTGAATTATTCATGGTGTATAAGGTATGGAGTATGAGGGAAGGGCAACTCTCGACTCTCGACAAGTTTGACTTCTACCACTTCACCAAAATGAATTTTGAATTTGTTTGAATGGATTGGGTTTGTGGTGCCTTGACACATGGCATGAGGTGGTTGGCAGATTCACACCATTATTTTGAACCATGAGAGATTTAGGGTTTAGTCGAATAATGATATATGAGTGTGGCGACTGAGTTTCAATGCTCGGTCATGGTGCGAATCTTCTAGGCCGATAGTTGCATGAGACAATGGTGGAGAAATGGTGTAACCATCCTCATGATGTTAATGCTACAAGAAACTGAATGGTGGCATGATGGTAAGCGAAGATGACCAACTTTAATGAAGATTTTGTTGACAAGAAGAAAAAAGAGAAAAATGCATGGAATGAGGGGGTAGAAACCCTAGGTCATGGATGCTCAAGAAAAAAAAATAACACATCAAACCAGGGGTGGGATAGCAGTGATGGAGGATCGAGCTAATTTCTCATGGTGAAGGCATGAAGTTTGAAGAGGAGTGAGCTCTTATGTGAGGAATTTCAGACTGTCGAAGTTAAGAAGGCCCATATG
This sequence comes from Sequoia sempervirens, assembly GCA_007258455.2. Taxonomy (NCBI): domain Eukaryota; kingdom Viridiplantae; phylum Streptophyta; class Pinopsida; order Cupressales; family Cupressaceae; genus Sequoia; species Sequoia sempervirens. The sequence goes on along the minus strand of VDFB02378498.1, from coordinate 12,291 downwards.
ATGGCGAACGTGGCAATGTAATGTCATTTTTTTTATTATAGTAATAAATAAAGACTTTGTTATCTCTTGCATTCTTGTTTAGTGTTTCTTTGTTGTTGTGGTGAGTTTGAGATTTGAAAGGGGAGTACCCTGCATAATATTCCCAATAGTGAATAAAATAAAATAAGATAAACACAACCCTAAACTCAAATTTCGTCACAATCATAAAAGGAGAATAAAAAAGGGTCAATACTCATTTATTTGATAATTTATGGCCTCCAAAAAGTGTCCAACCCTTAGGTGTATACTTAAGGCCTTTAAAAATACTAAAATAAAGCAAGGTTTAATATTCAAAGAAAATTTTAACCCACTTGAAACATGCCCTCCTATTTAATAAGGGATTAAATGAACTCCTATATCTAACACATGATTTTACCAAAGAAGAATGTAAAATAAACTAAAATAACAATAACCCAAAATCTTTAAAAGACAACTTAGAATATAAAAGCTATCACATTAACTCTTCCCTTACAACATCAAGCAAAACATACAACTTCAACAAGCGATGTGTTTTAGTAGGGTTTTGATGTCTCTCCCTTCTCCCCCATTGACACTTATTTTTTGTACAACAAACATAACATTAGTAGATATATATTCAATATGCATATGGTTAAACATCATCAATAATTGCACAATTTCACTTATCTCATTAAGATCACTTTCTAATTTAATTGATAAAAATAAATCCATATAATCAATTCAAACTTATCATTAGATAGTATGAAATCATAACCATTGGTTTAACTTTTCCTAATTTTATCTTCAACAATTTTCTTATTATCAAGAAGGAAAATATTTATATTAAGCATATAACTTACCACCTATACATACTTGAAGTTGGTCTCTAGTTTAATTATGTTACCTTTTCTCATATTCACATATGATTGGTGGAAAATTTCCTTCAGTTGTTACAAAAACTCTTAAGACCTCCAATACCTAACATAGATAGCATCTTCATCAAATTCATTCAACTCATTAGTATATTTTTTGAACTAAAATTTAATACCTCGACAGTCCTTATTTACTCAACTAAATTGATTATGTCTTGTTTCTTGAAAATAATCTATTCACAAAGAATAACCACAATCCAAAACTTGGTCGAACAATCACAATTCCATACTTCTATACTAATAATTAAATAGTCTATGTCAGTTATTTATTCCAAGTTTATATAATCCATAATCCTTAGCGTTTCTCATAGCATTTATTAGCATCATCAAAATTCTAGCATGCTATAAAATGTAAGAACCAATAATCTCCTAGATAGTCAATCTATAAGATGATTATGCAACATTTTATTAACAAAATAACCATGTTTGATACATAAGTTCAAGGAGAGGAATTGAACCATGTGATTCACCAATACGGTTGATAACACCAACACATCAATGAAATTACACCATGCATCTATTTTATTTAACCCATAATGGAACACATGCCAAGGAATACCAGGATACTAATAGTCACATAGGGGTTGGCCTTACATTCCCATCCCCTTAGATTATACTTCCTCCTAGAAGTCACTAAGGTTTGGAAAATATAATCCTAATATGATCATGCACATAAGTTATTGAAAATTTCAATTCTTATTTGTTATATTTTTTAAAATAGTCAGAGTATAATTTTAAATAGTTTATCCCATAATGTTAACAACCATGTATTAGAATGGAAATGCCATATCATAGAATATACTACGATTCAAATGACAACATAAATGTTTACACCTTTCACACAATCTCTTAAATTAGTGTCATGATCATCTAAGTAAGGTCACACACACGTGTATAATAATTTCATCAATATTGTATAAGTCAATAGTTTCATTCATCAATAACCAACATATAATGCTAAAAAAAATTCAACTAAAACTTCTTTAAAATAAACTGCACTCCACAATCATTTTCCAAGGAATAATTAACATCATCTCATTTATACATATCTCTACCACTTAGTACACAATTATCCAACATGTATTTACCTATTATTAACACATACACCACAATTTACTCCACAAGGTTCACATCACAAGGCTCATACAATGAGATTTATGAGGATGAACTGTGACAAATTCCCATGAATATCCCACATCACCATATTACTATAGATTTTGTAACGTAAAATATTCAGTAAATGCAAAGTCTATGTTCCATCATTGTGTACCTATATTATAATATAACCATGTATCCAACAAAGCCACATACCATAAATACCATAGTCATAATAAGAAAGATGGTCTTGAGGCCCTTCCCAAGGACCCCTCCATACATTTCTTAGTACCTTCCCCTTGTTTGTGTAATGGGTTTAACCTCCAAAAGGAAGGTACACAAGAAATCACTCACATAAAGCTAAGGGGAAATGGATTACAATCGTCCCATACTGGTCCAATTTGTAGCCCCCATCCTCACAATAGATTCCCCAAGCCATATACTCCCCTATACAACCTAGCAAGTATCCCTCCTAGATATGGTAGTTTACATAGATCACATTACAACACACAAACAAATAATTGTGAATCATAAGAATGTCTCAAAAAAATAATGTAATAACATAAACCAAAATCATGATAAAATATCATGCAAGAAAATATAGAATTCAACAATCAAAATGAGCAGTGATGCAACATATCAATTAAGAAAGAACAATTAAGGAATTCCTTGAGGCAAAGAGGACCAAAAGAAACTAAAATGGCTAAGTAGCCTAGAATTAAAATTCAACATTGTTGGGATACAAATAATGAAAATAAATCATCAATAAATAAAATACCAATAAATCACATTCCCATAAAATTTGCACATTACATGCACTATGTGGCTTTGCTGAAGCCACCTAAGGGGAGGAGGGGAATAGTGGTCTCAAAACACATAATATGTATAGTAGCATGTAAAATCATGGTGGTATCCAGCCTCATAGTAACAATATAGTAACCATATCCTAAATAACAAGCATAGACCCAACGACCCAAGAATTTCTAAATAACCAACCCATAAGCCTTCTGACTGAAGCATCCCATATAAAAGTTACCTATAATTATTTTATGGTCTAAATTTTGACCTTGTATAACGTACTAACCATTACTACTTACTACAAAGCCTGTCATTGTTATTGCCATTTTCCATTATCACTGTCTATAATATTACTTTCATGTACCTCTTAACATTATTAATCCAAACATGTTGTAATTCTGAGCTCTTTATCCCACAGTTTAACTTGATGAAATTTATTTCCAAATATTTTTTGATGATCCATTGCTGATACAAATTTACCCATATACTTACTTACTAGCTTCTGATAGTATCAAATATCAAAAATTCTAGAAGTTGGCTTAAATGTCATACCCTCGAAGTACCAATCCTAACCAAACTATGAGTAGAAGTAAATCCAAACCAAGGCACATTGTAGATCATCCTCAACCCAATAGGGTACCAATCTCAAATGTTAGGTTTACACTATGAACCAACAAGTGTGGCTCTCATGTGTGGGGGAGTAGATCACGATCAACATCCATGGAAAATCACAACGTTTCAATGTAGGTCCTTTATCTGGATTAGAGACGAAATCTATAGAAACTCATAATTTCCCAATAGATGGACTTGTGTGCCTTAACCCCTAGTTACACTAGCAGACCCTCTTCCAAGGAAGGGGTCAACACTAAGGGAGAAACACCAACATAAAACAACACATGACCAAAATTTCCTATCAATAAACATACAACCACTCAAGCTTTTAACATTTTAGCATCTAAACACATGAATGTCACAAAGGGTGCACATAGGTAGATCATACTTTACATCCACATCACCCTTATCCCAAGTTGGATACTATGTATCACATGCTTGAGGAACAACACAAATTTCACTAGTTTTTTTACATTTCACAACACACAATTTCTATGGTGTTCACCACATCTGATTACAAAATTAAAATACACACATTTCATTCACTCAATAGGGTCTCCTAAATTTATCCATTGCATTTATTAATTTTTTGCATTTTTTTTAATTTTATAACATAAATAGTTATAGCTTTAAATTATTAGCTAGATCTTAATTTAAAATTTAACATACATGAGACATCGTACTTCCAACCACATCTTGATTTCACTAAGAATACTCATTTTCACTTCCTAATGTCAATTTAAATAACATCTATAATGGATAATTATGTTTCTATAATCAACATAATTATTTTCTATTTCTAGCATAACTAGGTTCACAAGGTTCCATGTTTTCTAGTTGAATGTTAAATCAACTATAGGGGTTTACAATAAGTTTGCAATGAAGTTCCTACTTGAAGTTGAAATATAAACATTTTAATTTGATCAAAAGAGAAGCATTACAATGTAAGGAAGATATAATTAATGCATAATTTTCCAATAATTCATCTAGCATTATCTTTTACAACTCATTACCCCTTAGTTATATACATTTGACATTTCAATATTCTAAAATTGAATCATCTCACATTTTGTAATCATACATACATATATATACCAAGTTTGATCTAAAATAACACATTAACACTCGTGAACAACTGTTTTAGGCTCTTCTTTCCTACTCTATTTTTTTGAACTACGTGTGTGCATGGTGGTTGCTTCCTTGGGGGTACCCCATGGTCCCCCTCACCTATCTCCTCCTAAATACACCTTGCTTTTCGTACATGCACCCCAATCTTCTTCAGGGGACCCTCCCCCTCTTGATTCTAAGGATGTTCCCATGATTCCAGTCTTACCATAGTCCAAAGGTTGGAAGAATCTCCTACTCAACTCTCCCAAAGTCTTACTGATAAAACTCTCCTTCGACCTGAAATTGTGAACTCAATATTTGGTATTGAAATCTTTCTCCCATATTCCACCATTGATAAAATAGTTTCTTCTATGGAGAACTTTGTAATGGGAATTTTTTTCCCCTTCTGCCCAATTGTTGATATTGTTCGAAGATGGAATATGGCTAAATGGGGTCTAAAAGGCAATGTTGAGGTGTGTGCTATGGTTGGAGGGTTGTTTCTCTTTAAATTTATTGCTCCTGAAGATTTACTCTATTCTTTATATTCGGGTACTTGGGTTTATGGGAAGAATAGCCTATCTCTCTACCAATGGAAACCTAGCTTTGATCCTATCATCAACCTTAACAAATCTGCTCCTGTTTGGGTTCGACTATCGAGTCTACCACTAGAATACTGGGATGAGTCATTTTTTCAAAGTATTGCTGATTCAATGGGTCACTTCATTACATCTAACATCATCACCATAATGAGGTCCAGGTTAGTATTTGCACACTTCTATGTTAATATCGATATTAGTAAGACTCTACCTAACTCAATGACTCTGAGTTCTAAGTTTGGTTCATGGAACCAACAAGTTTGCTATGAAAATGTTATTTTTTATTGTAAAAAATGTTCCAAACCAGGGCACCTCATCTCTAATTGCAAGCCCTTTGTGAATAGCCTTCAAAAACCCATTAAGGATGATTCCCCCATGGATGGAATCACAACCAACTATCCTTTCAAATTTGAGATTTTAAATATTATGGATTTCCTAGCCAAATTTATGCCTTGTGAGGAACCTATCACAAACATCATTGTGACCTCACACAAAAATCCTTTAGATAACCCTCTATTGATTAGGACTCCCTCAAAAAAACTACCATGTGACCCAATTTCCACAACTTGTAAGGAGTTTGAGAAACCCTTGGACCTGCCTAACCTCCTAGTTACCCATGAATGAACTCGAGATCTGGAAGAAGGTGAAATACCTAAAGTTTTGATAGACGAAGAAGCCTATGGAACCCATGTAACAAACATAGTTGTTTAATCTCATACTAATATCCAAACCAATGAAGAGGATGGATGGTTAACCCCAAATAAGAAGAGAGAACAAAGAAAAATGGATGTTGGTGTTGAAACCAAACCTGGAAGACCCAATTAGAGGCACAACATAAATAAAGAAATGTCCAAGGAGATAGCTATTGGAAAACAAAGGATGTTGGAAGCATCCTCAAAGAAGATGTCAAAATGAAAGTTATTTCCTAGAATATAAGAGGACTCAACAACCCTCATAAATAGTTGGCCCTAAAAAGTTACGTTTGGGAGAACAAGCTTAATATAATTTTACTACAAGAAATGAAAATGAAAAAAAAACTTTGAACTCATTGCTAAGAATATTTGGCCTAATTCTCACTTTTATTTTTGTGATGTTGATGGGGCCTCGAGAGGCCTTGATGTTATGTGGAATCCGAATAGACTAAGAGGTTTTGAAATTTTCCAAACTAAGAATAGCTTGGGAGTTCAGTTTACCCATGTTGGATCTTCTTGGATTCTAATGAATATTTATGCCCCCAATGTGAGGAATGCTAGGAAACATCTCTAGCTTGAAATTATGGAGTGGATCTTGAATAATAAAGAGGCTCATTGGCTACTTGTGGGGACTTTAACTCTCCTTTATACCCCTCTAAAAAGTGTGGGGGTCTTATGGATTATTCTGATAGTATGGCTAACTTGGAAAATCTATTAAGTACTATCGGGCTCGTGGATATGGATTTACAGGGTCAAAACTATACTTGGACCAATAGGAGGTTGGGAGATAACCTTATTCAGGTTAGGTTGACCATTTCCTTTTCTCCCCTAACTGGGCTACTCTCCTTAGCTCCAATTTGTAGGATATCCCCCAAACCATAACATACATCAAACTTCCAACTGCACTCTGGTAAGGCACTTTGTTCATGTCTTTCATCTCCGATGGGGATGTTGGACAATTTGAAATAGATAACTTTATTCCAGCTAGAAAAGGAACACACAATTGTTTACAATATTGCATATCAAACCTCTCTAAAATTGAATTGACATACTTACTTTTGCCAAGCCATAGCTTTCTGTTCTTCTATCTCTTTTAATTTCCATCCCAAGAATGTGTCTAGTTGTACCAAGATCTTTCATTTTAAATTTAGCTATAAGTTGAGATTTCAATTCTAAAATCATACCTTTCCCTTTACCAATAAATAACATATCATCAACATATGATACAATAAACATGAAACGATCACCATCAGTTTTATAATAAACACAATGATTTGATTTAGAATGCTCAAATCCCAAACTCAACACATATGTATCAAATTTCTAGTACCACATCGTAGGACTCTATTTTAGAAAATACAAATATTTCTTCAATTTATAAACCAATTTACTTTTACTTTTCACCACGTAGTGCTTTGGCTATGTCATATAAATATCCCCCTCTAAGTCACCATGAAAGAAAGTAGTTTGCACATCCATTTGCTCAACCTCTAAGTCATAAGCAACATCAATAGAAAGCAAAAATATAATGGATGTCATTTTTGTAACAGGAGAAAATATATCACCATAATCAACACCCTCAACTTGAGAATAACCTTTTGCAACCAACATTTCTTTGTACTTCTCAATACCTCCATCTGAACCAATCTTTTTCTTGAACACCCATTTGCAACCAACAAGTTTCCATCCTTCAGGCAATGGTACAAGATCCTATGTATCATTCTTTTTCAAAGATGTCATTTCTTCATCCATAGAAATCTTTCCAAGATTCTGCCATCATTCATACCTAATGCCTTCTAATGATCATTAAGGAATACCTTGCGGTTGCCCATGCCTTGTAGATCCACAAAGCTGTTGAGGTTCTTTCCTCCTCTTCTAAATATTCGAGCTATATGATCTCTTCAACTTTTCTATCCACTGCCTCAATCTAACTTTCTTTCTTGGGTGTATAAGGAAGTTGGATTATATCTTCATGTTTGTTTTGTTTTAGCTACAATGTAATAGAAGATGACTTAGTTTCTCTAAAAATAACACTTCTATTATATATTACCTTTTGTTTAATAGGATCCCAAATCTTGTATCCTTTCACACCATAATTGTATCCAATGAAGATACATTTTACAACCTTATTCTCCAACTTTGTTCACTCCTCCTTTAGCACATGTGCATATGCCTCGTGAATCAAAAAATAATATAAGATGTCTTAACGGCGCTATCTTTATGTATGGATCCGACGGCGGTCAAAAGCTACCAAAAACTGGCTTAATTACTCAATTTTTAGTGGCTCCAAGGCAGTTTAACCCAAAGAGCATATAAAACAGAAATCTATGTGTTAGATAAGTTGAGCTTGCAATCACCAAAGTTCATTCAAGATTCCAACCTACTTTATCAATAATTATGTATTAAAATATATATTCCTTGTTCACGTTGTCGCTTTCTTCCGCTATTTGATGACATAACTTTGAAGAAACAAGGTGTGACGGGTGACCGACAAAAAGGCATAAATTCAAAAAATGAATGGCATCCACAAAACTAAGAAATATTTGCACCAATATTTTGTATCCGCCAACGTAAAACCTAAAGCTGTACAATAACACCATTAGACAAGGAGCAATTATTACCTCGAATTGTGCAAACGGTGTAATTGAATTGTCGGGTGGTGAATTTTCCTTTATGTGACTTATTTTGATCATGACTTATTTTGACCATTGACTTATTTTGACCATGACTTATTTTGATAATGTTTGACCATGACTTTATGAGATTTAATATACGAATTATGATACGTGAATGTTTTGATGTATGGGAATGTAGAAACAAATAATTGTTTTCTTTCAAGAATTTTGAATGCATTATGTAAAATAGGAATGTTGATTAATTATTGTATAAATTTATGTTTCTACAATGGTTACTAATACACTTTCATTTTTGCACGCCTGAGTGCATTTGAGTGGCAGGTGATCGAAGGCCAAGGAGATCGAAGGCCAAGAGTGTGATTGAGGAAAAGGAGGTTAGCTTCCCGACAGGGTAAAAGAGGAGAAGCTCTCGATTACGCACACACCACTTAAAGCATGTAGCTGCATTAGGTCTTGTTTGTTTTTCAATGTGATTGCGTGAAAATGATAGCATAGCAAATTTAAATTACGGTTTAATTAACCTTAGAAATGATGAAAATAATATGGCTTATTCTATTTTAATTATTCCTCATTATATATTTGTGCAACAAAAGGATAAATCTGTTTTTAAAAGAAATGTAATTAAAAATAAAAACAAAATAAATAAAAGAATAAATATAAATATAAATCTGTTTTGCATAAATGAAATTTTAATTATAAATAAAACAAAAAAATAAATAAAAGAGTAAATATATTGCATAAATGAAATCATAGACTTGCATAAAAAGGGAATATAAATATATTTTTGTTATGGGTATATGGTTAATTTTCCAAAGGAATAAAGAATGAACAGCCCGAGAGAACATTGGGCTTGGAAATTCTGTCTTAAAACCAACAATTCACTGGGCATGTGGCAATCCTTAGAAATTGCATGAGAATATCATCTGTCATCTGGAAATTTTATGCATGATCCTCGAAAAAGAGGAAGAGGGCTTTAAGAAAGAAAGGAGGACTTTGATGGAATATCTCGGGGAGTTCTGGAACAGAGGCGAAGAAGGTATTGTTGAACATCTGCATTGGAAGCAAATTTTGCCAGGTTCTCTTCATTGCTATGCCTTCTTTTAATTTTATTTTAAAAACTGCAGTAAGGAAATGTTTTATTCTCTGTTTAAGAGTACAAACAACTGAGAAATCCTTCCAATTTCGTTTTGAAATCTACTTCTCTGTGTTGCAATTATAGAACACACATTCTTTCTTCAGAGTTAGGGCTTTCGTTCTATTGCAAGTCTGCATTTTATTGAAATGATCTCAAGTGTAATTACAAATATATGTCTGCATATCTGGTCTGTATAAAAATTCTGTTATCTGAATAAAATCAAAATGTCTTGAGATAAATTCGAATGCAGTTTATACTAGGCAAATGTCTTTATTTTTTTCTGAGTTTTGAAATTGCTAAGGGAATTATTCCCTTGCCCTCCCCATGGGAAGGTCGTGGATTGTGGGAGGCTCGCGCCCTCCACAGGCCGCGGCCTGTGGAGGAGGCGCGAGCCCCTCGCAGCCCGCCCCCTCCCCATGGGAGGGGCAAGGGCTTTCCTGAGCCCTTTTAGTCGCTCAATGCCAGTAAGGAAACCATGTAAAATACCCTGTTCTGTGTGCACGGCCAGTGAATTCGTTGAACAGATTTGAAAACCAGAATTTCTTACTTCGAATTATACACAGCTGTACATGAATTTCTACACACACACACACACACACACACACATATATATATATATATGTATACATATACAATTGACTGCACATATATACATATATATATATATACTTATATATATATACATATATAAATAGATACCCATGCATATATGTGCCAAATACAAATTGAAGCAGGAAACTCATTTCCAGAAAAGTAGTATGAACTCTGTTAATTATACACCATTATCTCAGAATTGTTAAACCTGAAGCAAGAACAGAAATGTATTGAAAAGCCATGTATCAGAAAGTAGTATGAATTCTGTTGAATATACACAAATATCTCAGAATTGTTAAACCTGAAACAAGAACAGAAATGTTTTTGAGACACCATGTAAACTGGAAAGCACCTTGAATACGTTAAAGCAGTATAATCCTGAGTAAAGGAATACAACATGAAATGTGAATGAAAGATTATCTTTCAAACCTCAGAATTTCTGAATAAATTGCACTGTTTCAGTATATTATTATTACTCTGTAACATGTATTGAAATGAGGAATTAAACTGTCAGTCAGCTTGAGAATAGAAATGCATACGAAAAATAGAAAACACTGTTCTTTTTTTTCTTTTCTATTAGTGCACTGAAAAGTATCAAGATATATATATATATATATATATATGTTCTTCTTTAAAACAGAGCCTTTATCCAAATCAAAAAGGTATACTTACCAAAGAATAAATGACATCTTACAACTAAATTACAAAGGATGTTCTGGAATTCACAATTGAAATTCTTTTGAGAAATAATTGAATGATTGAAACATGTTTGAAAATGTATAAAGTTTCTGCTTTAGTATTTATTTATACTTCACTATGATAACTTCCGGGACAGGGTGCCGAAGGTGGGCAAACAGAGACGGTAGTATTACCTTTTCTAATCTACCATTTACTTGTATTATTTTGCTTGGCCAAGCACTGTACCATTGAAATAGATGGATTGTTTGTTTTAAAAGCCTAGAAATTTATTTGAGTCTCTGCCACCTCCTGTTGTAAGAAATGTGTTTATTTCTCATGTTAGAAATGCATATAGGCATCAGGCACGACGTAGAGTTCTCTCCCCGCTTTCGTCAGCTTCGGCTGTTGTGGCCTTCTTTTTATGAGGGCTCTGACTTCCTTCTCGAAAGTTAGAAGGACCCGGGAAGTTATGGACTCGTATTGGCGTGAAAAAGGCCATCACATTCTCCTGGCCCCAAGAAGACCCCAAGGTGTCACTAGCTACAGTGGTTCCAAGATTATTTGTGGTGAATTTTCCTGAGGTGAATTTGTCATGGTGGTAAATTTTCCTTGGAGGTGACCTGTACGTGGTAAGTAAATTTTCCTTGAGGTGAATTTTTCTTGATGTGAATTGTTGGCAGTGAATTTACCTAATGCTGTTTCCATGTGTTAAGTATGGATCCATCTTACCAACATTTGATTATTTTTTGATTAACATGTGAACTAATTATTTACAATATATAATATAGTACTATAACAACAATTACACCCTGGACAATTAATGATCCCGTAAAACAATTTGATAGAAAAATATATATAACTTTATACAAAATCTATATAAATAAGGCCGGAAGATATATTCTTACAAATGTTAAGCTATAGTAATCATCAAATTATTTACATTAATCATATAATAATAGTTAAGATTAATTGTATAATAATATTAAAATAGTAATGAATTCATGAAATAAACATCACACCAGATAACCGCTAACTTTAAAATAGTCATTGCAATTGTAACTATTAATGATAACTATCAAAGACAACTGAAACATAATTGTGACATAAAGATATGAGAAGACAATGTAAACACAGCCACCAATTGTTGTAAGCTGTGAATCAAGAACCCAAAACATCAAATATCTGTCAGTCCTAAATGAAATTTCTGTAAATTTGTGCATGGCGGGGTTGTTTTAGGAGAAAGACAGTTTAAATATTTGCATTGTGGCACTTACAAGTAAGTTTTTTTATTTTTAATAGGCTTAGGATTTTATTATCGTGGGGTGTTTGTGGTAGAAATGCTACACTGGAGCTAGAAATGTCGATTCGTCTCATTGTTCAATAAATATCGACTATGGAGAAAGTTGATTGGGTGGCTTT
>VDFB02378497.1:106217-149276 GCA_007258455.2 Sequoia sempervirens | reverse complement strand
TTAGCTGATGCACCCATACAGGAAGATCACCCATTAGTGGTAGACTTTCCTGATGAGTTCATATTCACATTTGATACAAACATAACATGGAAACTGTACTTTGATGGTTCACATACAAATCATGGTTCAGGGGTTGGGATACTATTTATCACACCACAGGGTGATTCCATCCCTAAGTCATTCAAGATTGCATTTCCATGCACTAACAACATGGCAGAGTATGAAGCTCTAGTGACAGGGTTATGCATGGTGGTCAAGTGGAAAATTAAGGTTTTACAGGTTTATGGTGATTCTCAACTAGTAATCAGACAGGTAAATGATGATTATGAGACTAAGGATGAGAAGCTTACTCCATACAAGCGCATGACAGATAGTTTTAAAGAGTACTTTGACAAAGTCGAATTTCATCAAATACCTCATGTTTTAAATAGGGCAGCAGATGCTATGGCTACAATTGCATCTCTTCTTGACATTCCTAACAACGTGCCTAAGTTTGAGTTCTTGGTAGAACAGCTTTTCATCCCAGCCTACAATATCCCAGATTCTGAAATGGTGTGTGACATCGTTGGTCCCGATTCCCCATGGTACAAAGAAATCTATGATTACCTTCATGCTGAAGTCATACCCATTGGCCTATCCAATAACCAACGTAGAACATTCCTCCGCAAGTCAGCCAAATATACCATTGTTGGAGACACCCTATATAGACGCTTTTAGACAATACCTACCGAGATGTCTTGATTCTACCAAGCACAAGCAACCTTGCATGGGGTGCATGAGGGTATAGTGTCTCATTCTAGTGGTCCTACCCAGCTGCAAAAAGATTATGAGACTGGGTTGTTATTGGCCTACTATGAAAAAGACTCATATTTCTTTGTAATGAAATGCCGCCAATGCCAAGTTCATGGAGACTTGATACATGCACTAGCACAGGAGCTCCATCCTATAACATCACCATGGCCCTTTGCCCAATGGGGACTTGACCTCATAGGTAAGATCCACCCCTACATCATCATCTAATGGACACGAAGTTCATTATCATCGCCAATCGAGTACTTTTACTTAAGTGGATTGAAGCCATTCCTATGACATACACACCGCAATAATGTATTTCTAGATTTTATCCTAAACTCGTATCATTTGTCGGTATGGTGTCCCTCACCATAATCACCCACAATGGCCACACATTTAAGAACCAAGAAGTTCCACTTGTGTGATGAATTTCATATCCAACATCACTTTTCCACTCCATACTACCCACAAGGTAACAGCCAAGCGGAGGCATCTAACAAGACCATTATTAGAATTCTCAAGAAGACTGTCAATGATGCTAGTCGTGGATCGCATTACAAATTTTAACCTCGCCTCTTTGTGCTTATCGTATTATATCCGTATCTCACTGGTGCTACCCCATATTCACTTGTCTTTGGATCTGAAGCCATTTTACCTATTGAGGTCCAGATTCCTTCCCTAAGGGTATCCCTGAAAGGCCACATTGATGATGAAGAGTACCGAGTGTCGAGACTCCATGAGCTAGAATTTTTAGATGAGCGAAGACATAAGGCACTAGACCATCTTCAAGCATACCAAAATCACCTCCGTCGTAGCTATAACAGAAGGGTTTTGAATAGGAACTTTGACATTGGTGACCTGGTTTTAATGGAGAACCCAAAGAATCAAGCAGAAAGAGACAAACCAAGAAAGTTTGAACCTAATTGGTTAGGACCTTATGTTGTTATAGAAGCTTTTGGATCAGGAGCATACCAACTCTCTACCCCCGAAGGCAAACCATATTGTCCTCACCCAATCAATAGTATGCATCTGAAAAGTTCTTAATGATAGCTTCGAGTCCTTTGTCTAATTTAGCAAAAATACAAAAATCAAAAAATCAAAAAATTGTTATCAAGGTGAAAACCTGGCAAACAAGCATCTTGGTAACACCAAAAAAATTAGATAATATGAAAAATAGTAAAGACAAATCATTCGTCCAATGGTGAAAACCACTTCGGTGGCGCCTTGGATAGGTACCATGGTGAAAACTTGGCAAATAGGCGCCATGTGTACTCAACTTTGCTCCTTTGTCTACTATTATTCTACTACCTTGTACATAGTCCACTTCCCTGTACATAATACCTATCCCTGTACATAATACCTATCCCTGTACATATCCCTTATCTTTCCTGTCCATCATTTGTATATACCATTCTTAATAAATGGTAGTCTTTCCCATAACTTGGAACGATTGACATCGAGAGCATTTCATATCCCTCGCTTTACCCTATTCATAATCAATTGGTCTTATACTCGACCGGGGCAACACTTGACATGTGTCATATTGGTTCTTACATTGGTTGTGTCGTAGACGAATACCGAAAATCCAAAAACATTGCAAATGACCCGAAAAACACAAAACATCAAAAACTTCCAAAAAAATCAAAACATTTCAAAAATCCAAAAACGGAGTCAAAGTCAGTCGCACTTGTCAGTCTTTGTCGTTTGTCGAACTACGTTGCCTCTGTGACTGGACGTAGGCAAGGCCATCTGCCGATGTGCCCCCGAGGCATTAGGTCAGTCCGTTTAGGTTTGTCTGTATAAATTCTTGATTTAATCCATATGTCTATATGACAAGGTCATTGGTCGTGTCGAACTACGAGGTCTCTGTGTGTATAACGTAGGCAAGGCCATCAATCGATGAGCCCTCGAGGCTGCACTAGGTCAGTCCATTAGGTTTTGTCGCATTCACTTTCACACATGTCTTCTATTTGTAGTCAGTCTTGTCAGTCCAAGTCAATTCAAACTACAAGGTCTATGCGTGTATAACGTAGGCAAGGCCATCAATCGATGAGCCCCCGAGGCCGCACTAGGTCAGTCCTTTAGGGTTTTTTTTTTTTTCGTCACACATAGTCAATTGTCAACGCATCATCTCAAGTCATGCGTCAATCTGGTGAACAAGTCAGCAATTTCTCTGAGTCAAATCAAACAACTTTCCAAACAAAACAATCCAAACAAATCAACTACAGTCTGCTACAGGATGTGTCCTTGGAAACAGACGTTATCAAAACAATCAACCTATGTCTTATACAGGATGAGTCCTTCCTGCATAATCGATAAGGTCAAACATAGCCTTACACAGGTTATCACATCAACGGCATCTGACTCAACGTCTTATACGATACATGTCTTTCTGAAACCAGGCTTTGTCATGCCTTATATAGATAGTCATAACATTGAAATCAGACTCATAGTCTTATCCGGTATGTGTATCTCTTGCAATCAGGCTCTACCAATCAAACAAACAAATCATGTTTTGGCAAATATTTTACTGGCTTTTTGACTTTATGGCTTGTTTATCTTATCATTTATCTTGCATTGATGACTGGGATTCATGTTACTAGCTTTCTCAAGGATGTCCCATGAAGGATTTAGAGAAGCAACAACGTATCGAAATTCTATTTTATTTGATTGTTGTTGTCGACTGTCTTTTAACTTTGATTTTGAGTCATGTTACTAGTTTCCTCAAGGATGTCCCATGAAGGATTTAGAGGGCAATGACATCTCATGACCCATCTTTTCTTTTGTTTGTTGTCTGTGGTTTGTCCGACAAAAAGACTGGGGCAACTTGTTCCCTTAGTATGAGTTAATGACAATCCTTGTCTGCGACTGTCTGTTATTAGCAAGTGGATGACCTTGCACACCTTGATCTATGTCATATCACGGTGTTTTTCTCCATTTGTATTAGTCCCGCCCAATGATGATAAAGTACAATTCCTTTTGTGATATAGAAAAATATCGAAGATTCCTAATACTAACATCTATCTTCTGTCTTTCATTCTTGCTCGATCTTTCTTTCCGCACTAACAGTTCTTCTTTCTTGCATTATGACGGAGTCCTGTGACACAAAACGGTGTACATCATCCTGCATCAACATACATGTTAGAAACATTCATACATATAGGCATATTTTACATCTAAATCACCATGGCATCATAGACAATAATCATTAAAAACCAATACATATTATAAGCACTTCATGTACAAATCAACTGTAAATACGTGCATCACATTACATTTGTGTAGCATCACATGTCGTCTGCATTATACATATCACATCACATGGCATCTCATAATCATATAGAATTAACATCATATGGAATCATACATCACATAGAATCAACATTATCTTATTAATTGTATAAACATCATAAAGTACATACAATCATCCATCACATAGGCATGTCATATAAACATCACATGTATAAATAAAGACTACATAATCAATAAATAGACAATGCATATCATAGGAATATTACACCAAAATCCGCCGCGTATATATATATATATATATATATATATATATATATATATATATATACTCTACTATATATATATATATATATATATATATATATATATATATATATATATATCACTCAACCGTGTCACATAACAATGTCATAATGTATCACAAATACATGGAAGCCCGCAGGCTATAAGATCAAAATACAATGTCTCAAATAAATCTCAAGCAATATCTCTATCCTGAACTGCCACTGCCATCATGTCGAGAGTGTGTGGGAGAATCATGCTGGGAACCTGCTGATCTATGGGCTGTGGGAGGTCTGTCATAGGGCCCTGCTCTACGTGGCTGATCCACCCCCTCTATGCTAACTGTCTGAGTGTGGGTCCTGGTCTGAGACCTGCTACTGTGTGTCGTAGAAAAACTGGGAGCTCGTCTCTCTAGGGGAACCTCTGCCTCATATAAGTCCTGGTAGTATCTCTCCCTCTCTCCAGCCCTGACTAGCTCTCTCGCGAATGCAACTGATGGTCCTGTGCATAGTGACCTGAGCTCTGTGAACCTCTGCTCAGTCTCCTGCCGCCAGGCTATGGCCTGATCCCTGTCCATCAAGGCTCTGTCTCTCTCCACCCGATAAGCATCCCTCTCTGCCATCAATACTCTCATTTGCTCCTCCAAGGAGGCAACCTGGGCTCGTAACATGTCTGTGTCGGGCTCCTCTGCCTCTGTCTCATCCTGTCGGGCCCTATCTCTCCCATCCTCCTCCTCGTCCAGCTCCTCCAGGATCTGATGCCGAATCTCCTGCTCGTGATCATCATCCTCATCGTCATCCTCCTGGTAGGCACCTAGCAACCCAAGGGCATCAATCTCTGCCTCCTCTCCAACTACCTCCTCGGCATCTCCCTCCTCTCTGCCTGCCTCCTCAGCACCTGCCTCTGCCTCTGCTGGGATATCTGGGATGTCCAGGATAACAGCCTCTGTCGGCTGCTCCTCCTCACCACCTCTGGCCACATCGAGCATGGCTACATCCTCCTCTCCTCCTCCCTCCTCTTGGATCGGTGACAAGGCTGGTCCTCGTCCTCTCCGACCACGCCTCCCTCTCCTGCCTCCACGTCGGCCGCCTCTGCCATCATCCCCTCCATCACCACGGCCTCCTCTGCCTCCTCGGCCTCTCCCTCTGCCTCGCCTGCCTCTGGGACCTGTCCCGCGCCGCTCTACTGGTGCTGGCTGCCCTGGATCTGTCAAGGGAATCGACCTGTGTAATGCCCACCACTGATCATAAGCTGGAGTGGTCCCTGCATCTGCTGGTCCGTCCCTCCATCCCCATGGCTGTGCCTGTAAACCATCAATATCCGCCTCTGTAGTGGCGACTGGAATCTCTGGCCCCCATAATAGGACCTCTCGTGAGGACCGAGCAAACTCAGCTCTCCCTCGAGGTACATCCTGTACCTCTCCGAACTGTCTCAGTACCCAGTCTGGCAACTGCTGCTCTATGATGTGCATATGGGACACTGTCCGTCCCACCAAATACTGTGTCTGTCGACAAAATGGCAAATGCTCGCCCTCATCTGACCACACCTTGTAGCCTAGGTACAGTCTCCATGTAAACTTCTGCATCAGGTCTATAGCATGTCTGAAATAGCCCGTGTCTCCAATATGGTGCTGTGTGGTGGCCCCCGCATACCGAAAGGTGTATGGCGCTCCACGAGCTAGATCTACTGTCACAGGTGGTCTAAAAATAGCAATATGCTCCCACGTCCATACCATCAGGAGCGTGGTACCGCAACTCATCGACTGCGCCTCTCTATAGGCAATGTCATGCAGGTGGAAGTATAACATCCCTAACACACATGAACCCCAGGCATATACAACTTGGCGCTCCAGCATGCCCACTAGCATCTCACCCCATCCCACAGGGAATCCATGTCCTCGGCGGTCAGGTAGTACTATACTGCCTATTAAGGTCGCCACTAGACAGTCTAACTGTCTATACCTCTGGGCTAACACCCGCCATCTGATCTCATAGTCATCCACCCCTAGCTATCTAACGTCAACGTGGGGGTAATATCTGCACATCTCAGCTATACCCCTCTGGGTATCATAGACTACCCGTGTGCCTCTAATCGGCAGTCTCAGTATCCTGTATACATCCTCTAGGGTCACTGTCGCCTCTCCAGTCAGAAGGTGGAATGAGGACGTCTCCGAGTGCCACCGCTCACATAGTGTCGTCAGTAGTCCTCGATTTGCCCGAATCTGGGGCATATCGGTAACATGCAACAAACCTAAATGCCATAGAGTCCGTCACTCGGCCGGCCGCAAGCTGCCTCTGAATCGAAACGTCGTGGGTCTCGACTCACGTGTATAGATAGGGTCAAGTACAACCTGCACCAACATCATACATGCCTCATGTTAGCCTGGATCATCTATTCTAATGCAACCTGACTATTTTAAAATAAAATGCAAATGCGTCGTTATTTTTCAAATGCGTCATTCTTTTACACATGCGTCGCTTTTCCACAAATGCGGTTCAAAAATTACATGTGCGTCATTATTAATCAAATGCGGTTAATAATAATCACATGCGTCATAAAACTATCATTTGCGTTGCATAATCTCAAATGCGTTTCTAAATAAGCAAATGCGGCTACATCTATTCATATGCGTTTCAGGAAATCGCATGCGTATCAAAATAAACAAATGCGTCTATTAATATGCACATGCGTTGCAAAATTTCAAATGCGTAGCAAAATAAACACATGCGTTTATTCGCTAAAACCTAAGCTAACCGACCGGCGTTAAAATTCAAATGCGGCTTTTCGCAGTCACATGCGTCGTTCGCGCATACACATGCGGTGCAAAATAAAACGTGACGCATAACTTAAAATACAATAAATGTCTTAAAATACGCGCAAATCAAAAAATTTCAAAAGGTAAGTTTTAGGTCCATACCGGGGGGTCCGCGCCGGCTGGTCTCTAGAATGTCTAGATCCTGTATGCACAATGATGGGTGGCTGGAACTGGAGACATCCTCGCTAAAAAGTCAGAGCAAAATTTTCAATCTCAAAGCTAGGTGGGTGCAAATGAATAGTTTTTCACCCCAATTCAAATATATACCTAGGGCTTAGGTGGCATTTTTTTCCTACTGGCCATGTAAACTTTCATTTTCTATCATCCCGTACCCGTCCCTCCCACTTCCAGTCCCAATTCTGTCCACTGCATTGCATTTCTGCCTATTTACTGGACTAATCGGGAGCATTTCCAAATTTTTCTAAACATTTCGGAAATTCGTCAATTTTCCCGAGGGGGCATACCTTCACCTGTTTTACACTGGGGCATGACTGAGCCATATTTCTTATCGACTTTCTTTGACACAGCGCCTAAGTGACATTGTATCAAAGAGGGGCAAATGTAGACACCGAAATCTGGTTTAAGCCTGCGACTTCCATATTCTGCATAATTCGTATTATTCATGGTCATGATTAAATAATGTCAATTATTTAATTATTCATCTTAACATTAATTCTTCTATTAATTAAATAATTTCCATTATTTAATTAATTCACTTTTCTTTATTTCTTCTATTAATTAAATAAACGCTTGTTATTTAATTATGTTACTAATTAACCTTATCTGTCTTGTCAAATTAAATAAATTCTTATTTAATTTACTCTTTATCATATTTCAACTATAATTAAATAAATTCATTATTTATTTAATTATTCATTTAAAATCCCTTCATCACTTAATTAAATAAATCTTATTTATTTAATTATTCTTCAAATATCGAGTCTTGAATTAAATGAATTATTTAATTCATTAATTCTATTTTAACACATTCCTCTATATTTTAGGTAATTATGTCAATTATCTAAGTATTCACTTTTACTCGACTCGACATCTATTTTAATCATTCAGTTAACTATTGATTTAATGTCTGAGTGGCTGTCTCGAGTAATCTCTTCGTCAAGTCAGTCAATCATTCAGTTCTAACTCAATTGCGTGTACATGCGGATTAATTAAATATTCTTATTTAATTAATTAAATGTTGTGCGTGCGTTCGAACAGGGAGTGGTTATAATCAATCTTCATCTTTTTCATGCAAAGATATTTCTTATGTTTTCGAATGCCGAACTGAAGATTAAATCATTTATTTAATCTTTAATTCTATTTCCAATTCGAATCACTCATGTCATTACTAACAGTTATCAAAATGCATGTCTCATCTGTCGATCTCAACCGTCCGTTTATCTTTCAATCTTGACCTATCATTCGAATAATCAATTTTCTATAAATTGATTTGTCATTCTTCATTCCAATCTCTCTCGCGAATTTTGTAACTTTGGAGAGCATTTTTTCTTGAATCTTCAATATTTTGCTAATCACTATCGTAGGCTATACTTGCACGAACTTGAAAATCTGAGGGCAATTATGCTACACAAGCAAAATGGAGAAGGGCAATCGAGATGAATCATGGAAATACGTTTGAAGATTGGTGAGATTGTTCTAGTTTTTAATTACGTTTTTACTTTCCCATGTTCTTTGTTGCTTAACGAATGAATTTGCATTTTAGATTTTAGTATTGTATGCATGTGTGCTTCTAACGATCTTCTTTGTGTCTATTGTGCAAAGCTTTTATTTGGTGTTACACAGACATTTGGAGAGACTGTTTCTCTCCTTCTCTAGTCTGGACTCCAAGATCCACTTACCGGATTTGGTAGTCCTTAGGCCTTATTTCATATACAAACTTATCGACCAGTGGCATAGCTATCTCTACTATTTTATTCCCTTGATCATCCAATGTGATGGTCGATATTCTTTGGGATCTCTTCCTTCTCTAAATTAGAGATTGGAAAGCCTTTGATAATATTCTTATACTTTTTTCTGGGCTATCCATGTGTGTCCACTACCTTCTTTGGATTGTCTTATTTAACCATACTAGCATAACAATATATTTTTCTTTGTGGGGGAAAGTGAAGACATTTGTATTATGAGAGCCTCCAGCATCATCTTCTTGCTCAACTTCTCATTGTCCAGATTCTTGTGCAATCTCCTCGAACTCTTTCTTCATGAATATCTCCTTCCACATGAGGTTGTTCCTCATGAACCTCTTTTGTTTGATCAACTTCCTACTCCATATGTTTTTTCTACACATTTTATTCAATATGTATTCCCCCTACATGGGTTTCTTCTACAAGAACTTCCTCATCATGAACCTCCTCAGTTTGGACTTCCTCAACATGGACCTCCTCTTCTATAGGGAGTTCTCTTTGTGATTCTTCTTCCCTTGAGGCTCAATTTCTAATTCTTCCTCCTCTCGCATCACTTCTTCAATATTCTTGGGAATTTATTCCTCTTACTAGTGGTTGGAATTTATTCCTCTCTTACTAGTGGTTCACCTTCAACGAGAAGAGGAGGAGATGGAGATGTCTCAAGAGTAGGAGATGGAGGTTTTTCATGTGGAAAAGGTGGCAAACATTGTGGTAATAGAGAAGATGAAGGTAATGGTGATTCATGAGGGGGAGTGGAAGAATATGTTTTCTCTACCTACCTCTAGGTATCCCATTCTTTGATGGCCTCTTTGGTTCTCTTCTTTCAAACCAAAGTCTTTCTCTTCTTCCTCACCCTCACCTAAGGTAAATCGATGGGATATTTTTCTTTTCTCTTCTTTCCTGCTACCTTGGTAGGTTCACCCCTATTATTTTCTTTAGCTATGATAGTAGTAGTAGTGGATGGTCCTTCCCCAATAGCAACGGTAGATGATCCCTCTCCTTTCTTCTTATTCTCAACCTCCTTTGTAGGTGTTGGCAGTTTCATCATTGGGAAAGGTTTTCCCAACCATCAAAGAGAACGAGCTATAACATCTTGTGCCCTTGTCTTGATATCATAATTTTCATTAATCCAACAATATTCATTGAAAATGGGTTGATTATACACCTATCGATTATTGTATGAGGGGTCTAGGACTTTAATATCTTCTTTTGTCTCTTTGGACACATGGGTTTTTGTGCCATGCTTGATTAGGTATACTACCAGCTGACAATAGTCTTTCATTCTGACTCCAAACTCTTCATCACAATTAGCCTAGTGATCTTCAAGCTTAGGCTCATGAACAAAGAAGGAGCATATTACCTTTCCAATCTTTCTATTGGGATCAAATATATTCCTGGCATCATTATATAGCACCAAATTGTATTTAGACATTTCCACATCTGCACCTTTATCATTTTTCATAGTTTCTTAGGAATGCACCCCTACTTGAATGGGGAAGTTTTAACCAAGCTTATGTTTCCCAAAAATAAGTTATTGAACCTTAGTCACTTGCCTGCATACCTCCAACAAAATTATTTGATCTGAAGGATACTTGGGGAGCTTATAAGGCATCTTATGAAATCTTTCCACTCTGATATAAGATAATTTTTTTAACTAGATGTACCATTTTCTAATACAATTCAATGATTCCATTGTATCATTAGAGATTATTCTATAGAAATCTCCCTCTAGTCCTATGATCAAAAAATAAATGAAGTTATCATTAACAACATAGAATTGATCATAGCTATCCTCTAGCTTCAATTGAGGATAATGTTCATAAATTGTAACCTCTCCAAGCTCAAAACAGCCCATTTTGTCAAGTCCTAGGAAAGAGGCTTGAGAAGCCAAAAAATACACCAAGTAAGAAGTCATGTAAAAATTGGAAGTTGTAAGCACAATGCTCAATTGATCATGAATGGTGTCACTTATGATAGCATCCCAATCAATCTTATTCTTGGCGGCATCATTGATAGTTTTGATAAACTTCACCATCCATGGCTTAAAGTCCTAGGTGTGCTAGTAGCTAAACACTCTACTTAATAGGATAATCAAATCCTTGATGTCCTCCTTGAACTCAACTCTATGTTGTACCCTGGCCATTTTGATAACTACCTTCCTTGGGTGGACCAACATGTCATTGTTAATGTAGTTGAGATTCTTTGCCTCATGCTCATCAAAGTGTTTGATGGAATTCTTCATATCCACTGCCTCATATTGAGGTTGGGTAGGAATCCTGAAGATTTTCTCAATCATGTCCACAGTTGCATCAAGAACAACTTATCATGATGATCCCATGACCTTTTTGGTCTTATGATTGTAGTAATTTTCATAAATTAAAACTAGCTCTGGGGATCGAACAGTTATAAGAAAAGAAGCAACTTCCACCAATCTTGAATTTTTCAAATCTCTAGCCATGCATGTTCTAGTTTCATCATTGTTGATCTTGTGTTTGAATTTTTCCATATCTACATGTCCTAAGTCAGTATCCCCAATCTTGGTGCACATGGGGGAAAACATCTTTGAAGGTGGATGATAGCCTTATATATTGTTACTTCATCTTTGTTGAATCTTTTGGTGGCACTTCTCTTGCATGTTCACACACCAAGTGTTACTATTTTTATATATTAGAAGAAAGAAGCCCTGCAGTACAAGTTACATTAGCCTATATATATATATATATATATATATATATATCATTGTAAAACCATAACTTGTTCCAAAGTAGATTAAATTTTGTACAATTTTTCAAGGATTGGCTATCCAACCTACCCCTTACTTTATATACAAAGGATTAAAGTTCAATTTTCATTCTTTTCGATCCTTCGGGCATTGGGGATTGGAGATCCCTCATACCCTTTTTCATACAATGTAAGTGTCTTTGATAAACTTAAATTACATTTCTAGTTCTTTGAGTATCAGGGATTGAATATCCTCCTTACCTTATGTACAAAAAAGATTCAAACATCCTTAGTTCAAAATATTCCTTTGGCCTTTCGAAAATAGAAGTTTAGGTGTACTCCTTATCTCTTATCTTTAACACTATCATTAGTTATAAGCAATATTTACAACCATCAACATTCAAAGTTCAATTTGGGGCTCAAAGTTTGGGTCCATCGTCTACCTCTTATTTGTATTTTTCATTAGGCTTAGGAGGTATGCCCAATTAGCAATACTTGAAAGCTTGCAAGCTTTTTGGAATTTGGGCATCCACAATGCTTCTTACTATTCGCCTTAAGGCTTTGGCATTGGATAAACAAAATTCCCACAACCCAATGCCCGATTAGCTTTATTTTATCTTTTTTTTGGACTTTTTGAAGGCATTTCTTAAAGGCATATTATCAAAGTTATTCATTTGACTAAATGTGAACAATTTTTCCTATGGTTTCGGATGTTGGAGGTCAGGCTTGCATGATACTTCCTACCTCAATAAGGAAGTCTATAAAGAGTAGGTACAACGTCTAATGGTCAAAAGGAGTTCTTGAAAATGGATTTTACTAAGTGTTTCATGTGTTATTGGACATTAGGGATTAGGGACATCTCCATCATTCTACCTCTATAAGAAAGGACGTAATATTTATTCCTAATGGCTGACACCTGAAAAAGGGTTTCAAATATTTTTGTTGTCACAATTATTTAACTTCAGGGTTCTTGTTCAATCATTGGTGTATTCTTTTGTCATTTTTACATAGAGATGAGACCTCATGACTTGGGGAAAGGTTCAGGGATCAAGGGTAAGATTTTTAACATATTGCATGTTGAATCCTTGGCTTAATGGGTAAGCAATATGTCTAACCCTCAATGCTTGATAGGTTTCAAATTTAATAAAAACGCTAAGGACAGAAAGAAGAAAACCTTGGTAAGCCCAAGGACCGATACTCGATTGATGATTTTATAAACATCCTCAATCAACGTGTTGGAGGGAAGGTTGATTTTGGGGGGCGGGAAAACAAAAAGAAAAAATGAAATGAATGAAAAAAGAAAATAACATAAGAATGCCTAAGATCATAATAACAAAAAAGAAAGCAAAATAAAAACCCAAATCACAAATAACTACATGGATTCAAATTTTAAAAGATAATCTTTGAAAAAACCTTAAATCCAACTTGGAATTGTGTGTGAAGGAGGCAAGAAGAATGAAAAACCAAACCATGAACACCACACAGCCACGAGCATGAACACGAGCAAGGCATGAACCAGATGAACAAGAACAAAACACCAAACCCATGAACAAGACCACACACAAACAAGAACCAACAGGAACAAAAAATTGAGACCATGAGCAATGAGCAATGACAACATAATCACTTGAGAAAAATAGCACAAATGACCTTGCACAACACCAAAAATGGCAAACGCGACCAACAAAGAGGGTGCTTAAAACTTGGTTATAAAGCTTGATATCATGAAAGCAAAGGGTTAATTGTAAAAATAAAAATCATATTCTTGATAATACCCCCAGCCAATGCCTTAATTAATGGCATTTAATGATTTTAATGGTGCATTCAAGACTCTATGTCAGAATATTTAATTTGAAGTAGTGAAGTGACATGCATGGAGCTTGAGGTGACAAGACATCACCACCATCGAGCCCCATGGGTCGAGCATTTCAAATGATGAAAGCGCAAACCACAAAGTTTGAAAAGGACAATGGGAAAAATAACCACGAAAGATTGAAATAGGGATCGAGGATCGGGCCCAACATTGTGGGTAGTTAAATACTGAAAAGCCTGATCCACAAACCTCGACAAGGCACCAGAAAGAAAGAGAAACAAGGAAAGGGAAGGAGGAAAGGAAAAGAAGGAAAATAAAAGTAAAAGAGAGAAAGAAAGGCAGAGGAAAATGATGACACACAAAACAAAAAGAGGGGGTCCCCATTTTATCAATGATAAAAAGGGGCATGAATGTGAAGGCACAAAAAATAGCAACCAATGAATAAAATGCTTGAAAAGCATATCTATCTTCCAATATTTTCAAAATAGGCTTAACCCAAATAGATTGCAAACCCAAGATTGAGCAAACAAGTCCACAATAATCTAAGTACTTAACCAAGTCACCCATCAAAATAGAATACCTGAGTCTCATAGTGATTGCATATGATTAATTTCCTCAAAAAATGGTTAGGATATGATAGAATGACCTGTAAACCAAGACAATTTGTATGATCTTTCCTTTCTCCTGACTATTTTATTCATATGTATATTCTTTTCTTTGTTCCATTTTGAGACCTAGTTGGTGTGACCTGGGTATAGCTCTGCTACCAGCCAAGTGTCCATAGCCCCAAAAAAGATACCTCTAATTCCCTCAAACATAGCTCTACTGCAAGTCGGGCGTCCAGTCTAAATAGAGGTTATTTGAATCACCCATTCATAGTTTATTCTTTATTTTATGTTTCTTTTCTTTTGTTTTCTTTTTTGTAATCTTTCCTCTAGGATGTCACTCAATATTGGGTTGGGAATCACAGTGGTCATTGAGAAGGATAACATCTTTATATTTCCTTGAGTTCAAAGGTCATTTCTACCCATCCTAAATCCAAATCTTGATTCACTTAATTTGCAAATAGTAAGTTCTGAGTAGCTAAATTTAGAGGTTTACTAACTTCAATACATCAGATCATTTAAGACTTCTAAGCTTAATAACAAATTAGTAGACCTTTATTTTAAACAGGGAAAAGGTTTGAAAACAAAATACCACAGTCATCCTATTCATGGTTGACATTTGGACCTAAAACATTCACGAAAACCACAAACAAATGAAGAGTAGATCAAGAAAGAACATGAAGAAAATGAGAGACAATACATGAGACAACCAACAAAACAAAACAAAACAAAACAAAAAAACCTATTATAATAATATACATGGAGGAGTAATCCTCATTCTCAAGATCCAAAAGAGTGTTTGAGGAACTATCCATTGACAAGAAATGGGGTAATTTCTCCAGTCCTAGTACTAATGTTGAAAGTGTTTTCTCTTAAGATTTAAGATATTTGGTAAGGGCATGTCCAAATTTTGTCAAACTTCAAATGGTTTCCTTTCTTTTCTTTGGACTTGTCCCATAGTAGGAAAATATATAAGATCCTAAAAGCTTTTATTCTATCTCTTTTTTCAAACCATCGCTTGACAATAACCTGATGTTTCAAAATGTGCTCGAGAGCAACATTCCTCTTTTCATCCATATTTAGAAAGTTAAGCAACCCAACCTAAAAAAAATCATCCATATCTAGATAAATCTCCATGAATTTAAATGTTGGAATTCAAAGATTCATGGGAAATATGGGTTCTAAACCATAGACTAACTGATAAGGGGATGTCCCTAAGGCATTATTGGTTCTAGTTTTGTTGACACCTACCAAGTTATTATTAGTCGACTTTGTGACTCCATTACCCTGAGGGTAGTAATTTGATGAATATTTTAAGATAACCTTATGCTCAAAATCCCATTGCACAAATTGAGCTAATGAAAAATAGGGACTGTTATCATATACCAGAGAAAATAACATTCCAAACCTGGTCATTTTATGGTCCTGTAGGAATTTGATTACCAAATTAGTCATGCTTTTTCTGCAAGTGATTGCTTCAGACCACCTTATGCAATAGTCAGTAGTTGCCAGAATGAACCTATGTCCTACATATGAGTGGGGATATCTCATTCCAATAAAATCCAAGCCTCATTTAAAAAAAGGGTGTACCTCGTGTTTAGGTTGCAATGGCATGGGTGCATTTGTCTCTTTTTTGGTTGGTGTTTGACATATATGGTAAGTTATCACATGTTGGTAGGCGTCTTTAAATAGAATTTGTTAGTAATATCCTACCCTCAATACCTAATGAGCAGTTGCTTCAACTGGACCGTGGCCAGTGCCAAATTTTTCATGAAATTCTATTAAGACTATACCAACATTCTCTTTATCCAAGCACCTTAAGTAGACACCTTCATAATTTCTTCTATACAAGACCTTGACCTTTATCATATATGCTTTGCTTTTAATTCTTAATTCTCGTCTCTAGGCTATATTCATACTATCCAATAATTTTTTTTGTAACAAATAATGGACAATATCCTTATACCAATTTTCAAATGTGATTGTTGAGTAAATTGCTAGCATACCAACTACTGATCTACCCCATCTAGTGTCTTTGACATCCCTTGGCCCCTTAATAGTGTCATGGGTTGAATCTCCATAGTGAAATCTTACAAAATTGTCACCCACTTCCCTCGTCAATCTCTAAGCACATTTTGTATTAGCATGGATTTGACCGCAACATCAGGAACTACTACTATCACTTTTCTCCTCAAGATGTAGTGTCTAAACTTCTTTACAACTTTCACTAGAGAAAATGAATATTTATCCAAGTTAGGATATCTTACCTCCACATTTTTAAATGGTGCACTCATAAAGGCAATTGGCCTTTCAGCACCCTCATCTCCCTTCTGAGTTAAAATTCCAGCACAAGAATGTTCTTAAGCGAAAGTATAAATGTTGAAGGGCTTGGTGTAGTTCAGACTAGCCAACATAGGTGTGCTAGTTACGACTCCTTTGATCTCCTAGAAGGATTCAATCTTTGTGTCCTTCAGCATATCATTTAAAGGACACACAATATTTGCAAATGCACTGATGAATTCACGCACAAAATTAATCTTTCCAAAGAAATATTTGTTGAACATCCAGAATACTAAGAGGGGGGTTGAATCATTATTCCATAAAACCATAATTAAATCCACTTAAACATTATCACAATTCTGACTGAATCAGCAAGAGAGAACATAGAAACAATTCAATACAACCATACACGTGAACACCAGGATTTTTATGTGGAAAACCCAAAATGGGAAAAACCACAGTGAGGGTTAACTCACAATATATTATATCTAGATACAAAATATTATGGGGCTCACTGCCAGAACTCACTGTCCTTAAAAGGCTCACTGCCTAAGTACAAAAGATGGCTAGCCACCAAGATACAATGATAGTGGCTCACTAAAAAAAGATTGAACTGATAGGATACACCTTCAATGTGCAGGGTTCAGTTCCATTGAAGCTCAGAATAAGAAGTATTGCCTCACACAGCAGTCACTCAACAAAACTTCACTGATCCACAATTGATAAAGCATTTAGGCTCAAACCTTCTCCTCTTCGCATTTCACATTCAATCCCACTTCTCCCTCTTCTCCCTATCATCTTATTCCTCAAAACATCTTATATATATACAAGTACATCTTGATCATCAATTAGGTCAACCTAATTAGATGAACACAAAAAATAATCAAAACCTTCTTCGTCGACACCATATAAGATTCAAATATTTTATCCATGTAGTGCTTTATACCAAGTTGCTAACATCCATAAAACATAACTAGTCTTCATAATATATTGCATACACTGAGTCGGCCAAGACTAGAATGCAACTCTCCAAACCAAAAAATAATCCTCAAAGAAAACACCTTATGGATATGAGAACATATTAATTTTCCATCATACTACCAACATAGAGACTATCAAAAAAACCGCAACATAAAAATGTTCACCTTAGTAGAATGCAAAGTCTCCCACATAGTATGCCACACATAGAACAATAATAGGATATATATTTAGACTTTGTTAGAGATAAATTTATACTCACAACAAAAGATGTCTCAAGATACAGGATATAGTTTCCTGAATGATTCAAGAAAACATGGTTAAGAGATTAGAGTCATATCAGATCTTGCAGTGAATTCCAGACTCAAATACCAACACACTGATCCACCACAAAAGGGTACTACCAGTAGAGAACAACTTCCAATAAACCAAGCAGACTTCCCATATAGTTATCACCATCTTGACATCAATGACAACATAGGAACAACCATTCATACAAGTCATGCTCATGTTGCAAGGCTTCCGACAACCTCCTCCTTTGGCATTGATGGCAACATGCATGAAAAAAATATTTTCCAGTATACTGCAACTGAATAGTCTGAATACTCCCCCTATCAAAACTTTTCTTCACAAAAATTTGTTTCCTCTGTCTCTCTATCTATCCTCATCTCTTTATCTCTCCCCCCTTGACATCAATGACAAAGGAAGGGGCTCGGTATATATGTATATATGCATCAAAGTGTAACCAAAAAGATATGAACACAAACTTGAATTAACCTGAAGAAGAACCTCTAAGACTCTCCAGGATAGCCTTTCACAATGATTTACCTTCTTCCCATGAACCTTTTTCACTTACAAGAGTCTTGTAAAATAGCTCAAGCTTAGTTAAGGACTCTACACCATCTTTTAAAGTATTGGGACTAAGATCAATCTCTGATAATTCACCAATACAGCCAAGAGCACTAGAAACAGAAGTATTCCTAAGTTTAATCATGTCTCTGAGTGCCACAAACTTCTTGATAACATTTGTCCTTTGATCCTATAGATTAAAGAATTTGTCTTGAATCTGCACAATGTAGGACCAAATTTTATTATCTTTATCTTCTGCTAACATGTATGTATTTTCCTGAGTGCTCAACCGAAACTCACTCATCCTTATCTCATTTCTCATATCCAGTGTCCTACCAGGCCAATCTAGGAAAAAAGTAGTTCTTGTACCTCTTCTTCACAACCTTGTACACTCTCCAATTCCTTCATCACTCGACTGTGTGCATTCACACAATTTCCTTTGATATCTTCCAAATTTCCTTCATCAAACCTGATTCCAACAGACACTTCAAGTCTGAAGATGTAGACCTTCAAAGAATTAATCATGACACAAAGATTCTCCACAATAGAAATAGATGAATGAAAATTAGCATCAGGAATAACCTTCTATAATTCTTCCAAATCTCTTTCAATATTTATTCTTCCATTCTCATGTCCAAGCTCACTTCCTTTTGCAACTTCTTGATTATCAACACTCTTCCTTTTCTTCCCTGTTTAGGTCACGCTATCGAAGGTACCTTCTACATTGAGATTCTTAGGGCTTTCCAAAAGAATTTTAGCATAATTATCAACTTCAACCTCTCACACTTCATAGTCCAATTCACATATCCAAAATAACCTCTATTCAACTGCTTCCATGTGACAAAAATATGTAGACACAAGAAGATTTATGCTTCTGGAGTACCTTTCCACAACACTTATTGGAATCCTAAACCTTTTGTTCATCCTCATCTGAAATGTTCCAAAGAATGCAGCAAGGAAAATATCTTGTGCATCCAAACTACCAATATTTATCATGAAGTTCTTGATTTGATAGGAAATAGGCTCTGAATTTGACCATTCTATCCTTCCTATTACCAATAATTCTCTAAAAAAGTAAAAGAGAAAACAAACAACCAAATTTCCATACCATAATGTATTCTTCTTACTCTTCTTGATCTCCTTTAAATTCTTCAAAAGATGTATACGAAGTAATTCACACAAGTCATATTCCATACCTCTTTTAACCATATCAGCAGCAGTAAAAATTGTAAGGTCATTGTTAGGGATACAAACTTTGTGACCAATGACCGTAGCAGCATACCTTATTACCGGATCAACAATCAATCTCTTTCCCTTCAGAATTTGCACCGGTAACCTCAATTATTTCTTTCTCATTCATAGAATTCAGTTTGGGAACTAGTCTAGAGGAACACAAACTAGTTACATCTCTAATAACTTCTCTAGAAATCAAATGTGCCTCATCTATCCACAGATATTCATCATGAATTATGCTAAACACTATTCGAATATATTTCTTCTCAAATCCAAACAAGGGAATTTTCCTCCAAACATCCAAATTTTTCTCAACTAATACTCTATAGGCATCATGGCTCTCTTTCAATTCACTTTCCCAAAGCATACTCAACTGAGCTGATGACATCTCTTCTATCTTACTATAAAAAAATGCATAGATATCTTTTGTAGGAAACACTCCAGAGGGATACAAGAGAATGCACCAACATACTCTTGTGACACATTCCTCAAATATCTCTTCAACCTAACCTTATCCACACAATTCACAACCTTTGAATTATCCATAGCAATGAAAGTGAAAGATTGTGCAAACAGGAATACCTCTGAAAATGCCAACAAGAAATGTATAGATATCCTACTTCCGGAGCTCACTTTGAATCCATCTGATATCTTCTTCAAACCATGAGACTCTGAATTTCCTTCTAAACTTCCTTTGCACACTTCTCCAAAATACATAAGCCTTTAAAATTGTTTGAATTTATTCCTTCCATTCTGAATGATTTTGCAATAAATGCTTCAACTTGTAGGTAGATTTCCTCGAGAATTGTGTATGCCTCCATTCTTTCAAAATCTACAGACTTCATCCTTCACAAATGTGACTGAGAAAATTAAATATACTTTTATCATGATATGACACAAGTACTGATGATGGGGTTTATTAGATTTTCTAATGATTGCTCCCCCTTAGCCACTGCCTTTATTTAAAAATTGATGGGAGTATCTTCACCGAAGGTTGGCACAGATAAGATTGATGATTCCTTTCTCCAAATCCTTTTCATTTCCTTTTTTGCTTATTTTGGATCAATGATTTAATCTTTCTTATTCGCTAGATAGATATTTTTTTGTCTTCTACTATAACTACCAGGGTTTTTCGGATTGTTTCACTTACAACAAACAACATTTTTCTTTCCATTTTCCCTTTTACCCAATAGACTAACTTTATATACATTCTTCTTTCTCTTAGAACATTTTCTGGAGAATGATAAAGAATCATTCATTTTACTTTTGCAATCCTTTGCCTTATGACCAAATTTCTTGTTGGAATAACAAACACTATTGAAGGATAAATTCCTTTTAGCATCATGTCATTTGACTGGAATTTTTTCAAAATTGCTTCTTAGCTCCTTGATTTTTCTATTTTTGTACTAAGTCTTCTTACCAGTGGATTGCTTCACTTTATAACTCTAACCTTCCTCAAACCCTAAACCACTCTTATCCATTTATGATCTTTGAGATGTAATCAATTCATCAAGCATCACCAAGCTCATCTTAAATTTTTCTTCAAAACTTCTTGCCTTTTCCAAATCAGATCTCAAGATTTTTGCTTCTTCTAAATTTATGCATTCATCCATCTTCCTTTGAATTTCAATTCCTTGACATTATTCAATTATTTTCTTCTCATCCAATTGTTGCAATAGGATAGAGATGATTTCTTCTCCTTCAACCAATAGATCGCATGCTTCAACACTTTTACTTTGCAGCTTTTTAATGTACTCATTTTCTTTCATCAACCTATCCTTCAGATCTTCCATTTCTTTTGAATATTCGGCAGAGACTGCTTTCAAAGGAAAAAATTTCTCATTATCCTTCCTCAAGTTGTTAGGCATCTTCTGAGGAACCAAGCTCTAATACCAATTGTTGAACATCTAGAATATTGATTCACCCCTCCTCTCAATATTTCAGATGTTCAACAATATTTTAGTATCTTTTTTATGTTCGATAGTGGTAACTTCAATATGTACTCAATCCTATCAGGGTCTATGGAGATAGCCTTTTTAGAAATAATATTCCTTAAGATATTTCCTTTAATGACTCAAAAAATGTATTTCTTGGGATTTGGTAAAACACTTGATTATTTGCATCTTTGGAAGATCTTATGCAAGTCACTCACATGATCAGCTCTATTTTTTTAGAACACTATTAGAACACCCATGTATACTATTATGCACTTTCCAATTATCCCCTTGAAATCTATATCCATTTATCTTTGGAAAGTGGCTCCAACATTGATGAGCCCGAATGGAATTCTTCAATATATGAAGGTTCCCCACTTAGTGGTGAAAGCAGTCTTTAGCCTATCTTCTTCCTAAACCATCACTTGATTATAACCCAAGTATCCATCCAAGAATGACATCATCTAAGATCAGATGACTATTTGCAAGACCCCATCTAATGAAGGTAACTGATAGTTATCCTTTTTCAGATGCTCAGTTCAAATTTTAGAAGTCTACACACAATCGGATCTCTCTATTCTTCTTCCATACAAGCACCAGATTTTCAACCCAGGTTGAATCTCACACTGGATAGATAGTTATGGAACTTAATATCTTTTGGACTTCCTTCTCAATTAATGGCTAAAGTAGAGTGTTGATTGGACACTACCTTTGTCTAAAAGGCTTGGTTTCCTTTTTTAAAGGAATGATATAATAGAGGTATCATAAGTCTTCAACTATTTGTAACTCCAAGTGATCACCTCTCTATAATCCTTTAAGGCATTGATTATACCATATTTTTCCTCTATAGTACATACCTAACCAATGGATACTTCTCTTTTATCTAGCTCATCTCCTAAGTTATGGAGATCACACTCACTTACATTTAAACCTGAAGCAGCCCTTTGAGGCTTTGATGTATTATTAGGGTCAAATATCCTATCCAAAGCAACCAGCCCCTTAGGGATAGTGTCGGTCTTCAAATTGAGTATACTATCTTCAACTTCTTCAAATGGATCCCTATCATATTCATCAATGATGTGGGAAGCAAAAATCCTTGAGTTAGTAATGAACTCAAGGATGTGTTGGTCATCTTAATCAAACACCTGGAAGTTGGTAATATTATCTAGAATAGCTGGTAAGAGCACCATCTCTATAAAGAATCATTTCATATGAGATCCAGTCATAGGCTCCAAGGAATTATTCAAGGCAATAAGGGCATCTACAACATACCTCAAAACCTTCAATTAGATCCCATACTCTATTTCTATAAGCATACAACCTTTTATCGTGGCAAGAAGACTGACTCCTTACTTGTCTTATGACTAGTTGAGAGTCTCTTTCCACAAAAAAATGCTTTACCTTCTTTTGGTGAGAAAACAATTAATCCTCTAATCCATGCTTTGTATTTTTTTGCATTATTGGTGCAGGTAAATTGTAATTTGAAAACACCTAGAAATGACTTTCACTGTAGATTAATCAACCTGATTCCAACACCATTTCCTTGCTTGCACTTAGATCCATCAAATCTAAGTTTCCACATGGTCTTATTTTTAGGGATTGATTCTTGTGGTCATTCTTCCTTCACAGGAATGTCACTTTGATCAAAATTATTGGGATCTCTCACTACTTTTTCTTTTGCTTCAACCAAGCTTTCCTCTTAAGAAAAAAAAATTCCTTTTTTGCAGATTCCTCTGAAGGGGGTATAGGAGATTCTTCATCTATGTTTTATTCATTTCCCAAGGTGTTATAATCTAGAGATTCAAAACTTCATCTGATACTATGGCCCTTCAAATCACTAAATTCTAGCTTTAAGCAGTGTATCATTTTTACTCTTTCCAGTGCATCTTGGCAAGATGGGAAAGAAAATTCAAAATGGTCTATGTCATGGATTCGGCACCAACCTAACAAAAAAATCACAAAATTATTTGCATACTTTCAAAGATTGGTTATGTTATCATACATTTTTCCTAAGAATTCTTCAAAAACATGGTCATAAGTTTTGAAATCTTGAAGTCCTTTGATGGGATTGTTTGCATCTACTTGTTCATCTATTGTTAAAGATATCATCATGATATCACTCATATTATACACACAGAAGTCCAACTTTGTGAATGCAACTTCATTAGGAGAATTGTATTCAGTTATTACATGTTTTAACTTCAGCTCAACATCAATCTTAATCTAATTATGTAGTCCCTTCCATGGTAGCTAAAGTTGTGTGAAGTCATTTAAGAACCATCCTCTCAATTTTTTGGTCCATTCTCTATTAAACAACATTCCATGCATTTTGGGAATATCTACTACGTGTATATCGATATATTCGTAGACTCTAGGATCAAAGGCTAATTGTACATGAAATTTTTTAATTCCCCTATGACCTTGACTTCAGTTTTTTCCAACTGGACCACAACTCTATTGGCTAGTTTAGGTGTTACCCCTAGCTTTTGACAGATGGAGTAGGGTATAATATTTCATGATGCTCCAGAGTTTACTAAAAAATTATGTAATTTTTTCCCAAACATGCATAATGTTAATAGAAATGGAGGGATTTCAGTCTTACCTTTAAAAATTGTAGCCAGTGCATCTAATGAATTCAAGGAGGGTTGACAGAAGCACTTTTAGAATTTTCCAATGATTTTAATAATTCCTCTTTCTAAGTAGGACAGTGTTGCAGCATATCAAAATAGAAATTTTAACTTTGGTTTTCTTCAATTCATCTATAGTGTTATACTTTTCTTCACTTGGGTTGGAAAATTTTGAAGTCTAAAAGCCATTGGATCTATAACTGCCCCCGAATGGTGCCTTAGGAGTGGAGGGATTGTTATCTGCATGAGGATCTATAGGAGTTGGGCCTGATCTAGGTGGAATCTCATCAGTCAGTGGTTCTTTTCTACTTCTTAGATTATGAGTATTTCTATTTTTTGGAAAGAAAAAACTTCAGTATATTCTAGTTCATTTTCATTCTCGAAAGGGAAAGTGAATTCCTCTTCTTCAAAATGTTGACCCAAGTTTGCTTCTTTAGATTACGAGTCTATCACCATAGAATCCATATTATTTGTTTGGGTTTGGGTATTTCCCTACATGATATTGGATATTCTATATATTCCTGAGTAGTTAATCTCACTACGGTCAAAAGACTCATGAAATCTACAATTGTTGGCATCTGTGGAATTGGCCACATTGGAACTTTCTAAAGGACTTGGTACTCCCCCGTTATTAGGCCTTATATTCCATGGTCTATTTAGTAGTTGTGAATTGAAAATTTTACCTTGAAAGCCTTGACTATTATGGCTATCACCCTAATTGTAGATATTTCCTACGTGAGGAGGGTTAACTCTCAGGCGAGTTAGTTCATTTGTTACTTGGGACATCTTTTTCATTGCTTTGAACTCAAAAGGTATTTGAGCATTTTGTCTTTGATCTACAAGTGTTATTGGTTGTTCAAATAAAGGTCTCCAAAAATGTTACATTCCATTAGTGACATTGATTTCTTGTCCATAACCCATATATGTGAGTGTGAGTGTTCCATGGGTCTATTGGATTATGGATGGGTAGGGAAGAAAGTTGTGTGATGTATTTACAGTACCTGGAATAGGGTTCATCCGAGGCGTGTGGTTACTCAAGGAATTTTTATAGTAGGGATCTGATTTATCATCCCTAGGGAACCAAGAAATGGTAGCAATCCAAAAATGTTACCTACCTGCAAATCCATTTGTTGGGAAAAAGTGATATATTCATTATAAAAAATTTCCAACATATCCCTATCAACTTCAAGCAATCTTCTCAATAATAGGTTGGTGAAGGACTCCAAGGACCTAAGGTATGCATGAACTGCTGTCAATTCAGGTATATTGTATGGATTTTCAAACCTTTTGTATGTTTTATGGAACCTTGTGTTATATATGTTGATTGGTTTGTTGACCTCTTTCCTACAAGATATGAATTGGTGGTATATAATGGAAGGATCTATGTATACCATTTGAATTGGTTAAGGAACTTGTCCTCTAGATCTTGCCATGTATGAATTCATCCTTTGGGTAAATTTAAATACCAGTTATAGGAGAATTCCCCTAATGAATATGGGAACAATCTACAGACCACACCCTGATGGGAAATTTGCACTCTATTTTAGTTTTCTTTAAAAGTTTTTATGTGGTCTTTTGTTGTCTGAGTTTCACCATATAAAAACTTGGGGAAATTTTTTTGGGGGTTTTAGGTAGCTTGTGTAGAGCTCCTATTATGTTAAGAGGGAAACTTTCATCTACTGTAAAATATGTCATATGTAATGGTGGAGGTACAACAATAGTTATGTTCTCGGGTGTGACAAGACTTACAAGCAGGGATTGAAAAATTGGGTTTAATGGGGAGGTTGTAGAATTGGAAGCTTTGCCTCTGTTTTTACCCTTGTCACTCCTTTTTTTCCTATGTTGGGT
This sequence comes from Sequoia sempervirens, assembly GCA_007258455.2. NCBI lineage: Eukaryota > Viridiplantae > Streptophyta > Pinopsida > Cupressales > Cupressaceae > Sequoia > Sequoia sempervirens. The sequence continues at coordinate 123,325 of VDFB02378497.1, read as the reverse complement.
TAATTTTGTTAGATATTCTATATTCGAAGAAGATATAAGAATTCTATGATATCTTTCTAGGGAAAATGATACAATATTTTCCAACTTTACTAATTTTAGGCCCTCCTTCTAGTGTCATTTTATGTTGAGGGTGGTTTTAATCACTTACAACGTGTTAAGAAATAAAGGTTTATTGCTTCTCTTGAAAATTATCAATGAGTGCTAAGTGGACCATTTATTATCATGAGAGATGGGTTCTTATGAACCACTAATGAAACATGGGTCAATGAGTTTGACTTGTAAAACTACATGGTTGAATCTTGATAGCAATATCACAATTTGACACACTATGGAAAATACCTCCTACTTATCAATTTATGAGCTAAAGGGGCTCTATAATGAATGGTTCATGAGGCACAACACTTGTTAAAGGTTTTACAAATGGGGTTGCAAGCTAAGTGGGCTTAACCTTGGGAAAACTCTATGGCTAAGCTTGCTTGAGCTAGAGTAGTACTAGGATGAATGACCTCCCAAGAAGGACCAGTGCTTCACCTCTGTGAGCATCACCTGGATGCAATAAGTTCTAAGTGTACCATTCATTGTCGTGACAAATGGGTTCTTGTTAACCACCACTCATGAAACATAGTTCAATGAGTTTGACTCATAAAACTACATGATTGAATCCTGATAGCAATATCATAATTTGACACGCTGTGGAAAATACCTCCTACTTATCAATTGATGAGCTAAAGGGGCTCTATACTGAATGGTTCATAAGTCACAACACTTGTTGAAGGTTTTGAAAATGGGGTTTCAAGTTAAGTGGGCTTAACCTTTAGTAAAAATTCATGGTTAACCATGCTTGAGTTGGAGTAGTATTGGGAAGGGTGACCTCTCAAGAAGGCCCAGTGCTTCACCTCTATGAGCATCACCTTGATGCAATTTGTACTAAGTGGACCATTCATTATCATGATAGATGGGTTCTTGTGAACCACTACTCATGAAAGCTGGGTCAATGAGTTTGACTCGTAAAACTACATAGTTGAATCTCGATAGCAATATCACAATTACCAATAATATTTCATTAATTTGACAATTTTGATTGAAGTTAAACATTCATATCATCATAATGATGCAAAATTTGGATGCATGCAAAACAAGTGTAACCCTTTGATTAATCAATAATTCAAATTTCCACATAGTTAGTAGGAAAAACCCATGATGAGAATGTATAAGTTTTCTTACAAAAATTACATCAAAATCAGATCCTTTGAAATGATCCAAAATCAAAATTGTATAGGGATACATGTTCCTAAACTTGTGGATCTGATAAAAAAATATAACTGGACCTAACTCCAGTGCTTCAGTTCTAACTAAAACCAACCTAAAAATCAAACAAAAGCAAAACTGGGCACCCATGTTTGAGTCTCAGTTAACTATGCTAAAATTTGGGAAATGCAAAAGCTAACTAAAGGAAACCAAATCTAACAAAAGAATAACTACCAACTATCAAAAATCCAATGCCATTCTTTATTTTTGCATCTAGGTGTGGGTTTTTGTCACAATTGTTTATTAAAACATAAAAAAGGGACAACATCTTTTATCCTCAACTATTTCGGGAGGTTGTCAATGAATGTTGACACCACTTCATTCATTATTTCCATTGTTGGGCCTTTATGATACTATATTTTTACCTTATGATCAAATGTTGATTTTTCCATTTGTTGTTGTACATTTTTTAAGGCATCCAATTCTTCCTATAGAGACTGAAGTCTTACCTTCTTATTAATCATTTTATCAATGGCTTCCTCTGTTACATGTCAATGAATTTGACCTTGCAATTCCTCAACCATTTTGTTGTGGTCTCTTACCATCATAGGCGTATCCCAAAATGTACAATTTAAGTCTTTTATTTCCTAGTGAATGTTGTTCATTGCTTTCTTAGCCTAGCTTCTATCTTTGTTCAACTTGGTTTTCCACTTATTCCAAATATTTACACAAAACCCCACTGATCTAACCCATTCTAGAAGCTTATTCATATCTTCTTTTTCTTCAATCACTATAGATTTTAGGAGTTCCTCCAATAATGTTTCATTTATTTGATGTAGAATTGTGATGTAATCTTCCCAAACCAATAATTCTTCATCAATACTTGATGCAATTTGTTGAGCTGCATTTTCTTCATCACTAATTAAGAAATAAGACTATTAAATCCTTGAGTAATTTTTCTACTAAAGTCAAAAAATATTCTTTCCATTGGTGTTTTGTAGGTATCTAACCATATAGGTAAAATTTTCTAACCTCACCTTTCAAAGTAGCCTGCAATGTAGACTTGAGGTATGTAGCATCAACTAGCCCAATCAATTTATTAATACAAGTTGTTAATTGATCCACCTCTTCCTTTAGTTCTTCTTTTGTGTTTTTTTTCCTTTTGCATCCTTTTAAAAGTTGCAAATACAAACATTTGGAGAGACTTTTTCTCTCCTTCTCTAGTTTGGACTCCAAGTTCCACTTGACAGATTTAGTAGTCCTCAGGTCTTATTTCATATTTAAACTTATCAACCAGTGGCACACCCATCTCTTCTATTCTATTCACTTTTTCATCCACTATGATGGTTGATATTCTCTAGGCTCTCTTCCTTCTCTAAATTGGAGATTGGAAATCCTTTGATGATATACTTATACATTGTTTTGTGCTTTCCATGTATGTATGTTGCCTTCTTTAGATTGTGTGATTTAACCATACTAGCACAGTAGCATATGTTTCTCTACTAGGGGAAGTGAAGACCTCTGTATTATGAGATCCTTCAACATCATCTTCTTGCTTAGATTACCGTTTTCCAAATTCTTGTGCAATCTCCTCTTCTCCCCAAACTCTTTATTAATGAATCTCTCCTTCCACATGAGGTTGGCATTCCTCATGAACCTCTTTTGTTTGATCAACTTCTTGTTGCATATGTTATTTATACACATTTTCTTCAATGCATATTCCTCCTACATGGATTTCTTCTACAAGAACTTCCTCAACATGAACCTCCTTAGTTTGGACTTCCTTAGCATGAACCTCCTCTTCTTCTAGGGGTTCCCTTTGTGCTTATTCTTCCCTTGGAGGCTCAATTTCTAATTCTCTCTCCTCTTGCATCACTTCTTCAATATTCTTGAGAATTTCTTCCTCTATTATTGGTGGTTCACCTTCAGGGAGAAGAGGAGCAGATGGAGGTGTCTCAGGAGGAGGAGATGAAGGTTTTTCATGTGGATAAGGTGGAAGATGGTGTGGTGATGGAGGAGGTGAGGGAAATGGTGATTCAGGAGGGGGAGTGGAAGAATGTGTTTTCTTAGCCTACCTCTGGGCATCCCTTTCTCTGATGGCCTCTTTGGTTCTCTTCTTTTGAACCAGAGTCTCTTTCTCTTCTTCCTCAGCCTCACCTTAGGTAACATCAATGGGATATTTTTATTTTATCTTATTTCCTGCTTCCTTGGAAGGTTCACCCCTAGTCTTTTCTTTAGTTGGGGCAATAGTAGTAGTGGATGGTCCTTCCCCAATAGCAGCACCAAATGATCTCTCCTTTCTTCTTCTTCTCAGCCTCCTTTGCAAGTGTTAAAAATTTCATCATTGAGAAAGGTTCTCTCAACCATCAGAGAAATTTCATCATTGAGAAAGGTTCTCTCAACCATCAGAGAGAATGAGCTATAACATCTTGTTCCCATGTCTTTATATCATCATTTTCATTAATCCAACAATCTTTATTGAAAATGGGTTGATTATACACTTGTTGATTGTTGTATGAGGGGTTTGGGGCTTTACCGACTTCTTTTGTCTCTTTAGACACATTGGTTTATGTGTCATTCTTGATTGGGTATACTATCAGTTGACAATAGTCTTTAATTCTGACTTCAAACTCTTCTTCGCAATTAGCCCAATGATCTTCAAGCTTAGGCTCATGAACAAAGAAGGAGCCTATTACCTTTCCAATCTTTCCAATGGGATCAAATATGTTCCTAGCATCATTATATAGCACCAAATTGTGTTTAGACATTTCCATATCTGCACCTTTAGCATTTTGCATATTTGCACAGGAGTACACACCTACTTGAATGGGGAAGTTGTAACCAAATGTATGTTTCCCAGCAACAAGCTGGTGAACCTTAGTCACTTGCATGCATACCTCTAACAAAATCATTTTATCTTAAGGAGAACTAGGGAGATTATAAGGAATCTTTTGAAAGCCTACCACTCTGATATAAGAGAATCTTTTAAACTAGATGTACTAGTTTCCAATACCCTTCAATAATTCCATTACATCATTGGAGATTCTTCTAGAGAAATCTCCCTCAAGTCCTTTGATCACATAATAAATGAAGTTATCATTAAAAACATAGAAATTATCATAGCTATCCTCTAGCTTCAATTGAGGATAGTGTTCATAAATTGTAACCTCTCCAAGCTCAAGCCCATTCTATCAAGTCTTGGGAAAGAGGCTTGAGAAGCCATCAAATACACCAAGTAAGAAGTCATGTAAAACTTGGAATTTGTAAGCACGATGCTCAATTGATCATGAATGGTGTCACTTATGATAGTGGCCCAATCAATCTTCTTCTTGGTGGCATCATTGATAATTTTGATGAACTTCACCATCCATGGGTAGAATTCCCAAGAATGCTGGTAGCCAAACACTCTACTTAATGAGACAATCAGATCCTTGATTTCCTCCTTGAAATCAGCTCTATGTTGGATCCTGGCCATTTTGATAACTACCTTCCTTGGTTGGACCAACATGTTATGTTAATGTATTTGATTTCCTTTGCCTCATGCTCATCAAAGTGTTTGATGGCCTTCTTCATATCCACTGCTTCATATTGAGGTTGGGAAATAATCTTGAATATTTTCGCAATCATGTCTATAGTTACATCAAGAACAACTTCTCTTGATGATCCCATCACCTTTTTGGTATTATGATTGTAGTAGTTTGCACAAATTAAAACTAGCTTTGGGTATTAAACAGTTATGGCTAAAGCAAAATCTTCCACCAATCCTGAATTTTTTGAAGCTCTATCCATGCATGTTCTAGTTTCATCATTGCTAATCCTATGTTTGAATTTGTTCATATCTACATGTCCTAAGTTAGTATCACCAATATTGGTGTATGGGGAAAACATATTTGAAGATGGATGATAGTCTTTATACTGATGCTTCACATCTTTTGAATCTTTTAGTGGCATATCTCCTGCATGTTCACACACCTGGTTACTATTTTCATATATTAGAAGAAAGAAGCCTTGCAATACAAGTTTCATTAGCCCATATATATCTCTCATTGTAAAAGCATATTTTTTTCCAAAGTGAATTAAATTTTGTACAATATTTCAAGGATCGACCCTCGGACATACCCCTTCATATCAAAAGGATTAAAGTTTAATTTTCATTCTTTTTTATCCTTCAGGCACCGGGGATCAAATATCCCTCATAACCTTTGTCATACAATGTAATTGTCTTTGATAAACTTAAATCATGGTTCCTTATCTTTGGGTATCAGGGATCAGAGATCCTCCATACCTTATGTACAAAAATGATTCAAACATCCTTAGTTCAAAATATGCCTTCGGCCTTTTGGAAATAAGAGTTCGGGTGCACTCCTTATCTCTTGTCTTTAACACTACCATTAGTTTTAAGTAATATTTCTAACTATCGACATCTAAATTTCAATTTAGGGTTCGAGGTTCAAGTCCTTTATCCACCTCTTATTTGTAGTTTCCATTAGGCTTAGGAGGTATTCCCGATTAGTGATACCTAAAATCTTACAAGCTTGTTGGGATTTGAGCATTGGCGATGCTTCTTACTATTTTCCTTATGGATTTGGCATCGGAGAAACAAAATTCCCGCAACCCAAAACTCGATTAGATTTCTTTTATCTTTGGTTGGACTTTTCAAATGGATTTATTAAAGGAATATTGTCAAAGTTAATCATTGGGCTAAATGCGAACAATTTTTCCTATGGTTTTGGATGTCAAAGGTCAAGCTTGCATGATAGTTCCTACCTCAATAAGGAAGTCTATAAAGAGTAGGCCTAATGCCTGATAACCGAAAGGAGTTCTTGAAAATGGATTTTGCTAAGTGCTTCATCTGTTATTGGAAATTGAGGATCAAGGACATCTCCATCCTTATGCCTCTATAAGAAAGGATGTAAGATGTATTCCTAATGGATGACACCCAAAAAAGGGTTTCAAATATTTTTCCTAAGTCTCAAGATTTGAACTTTTTAGTTCGAGGGTTTGTTCATTAGCCTATTCTTTTGTCATTTTTGCACATAACTGAGACCTTGCATCTTAGGGAAAAGGTTGGGGTTCGGGGGTCAAAATTTTAACATATTGCATGTTGAATCCTTGGCTTAATAGGTAAGTGATATGTCTAACACCTGATGCCTGATTGATTTCAAGTTTAATAAAGATGCTAAGGCCGAAAATAGGAAAACCTTGGTAAGCTCGAGACCCAATGCCTGATTGATGACATCATAAAAATCCTCGATCAATGCACTAGAGGGAAGGTCAATCTAATAGGGTGGGAAAACAAAAAAGGAAAAAATGAAATGAACAAAAATGACAAAAAACACAAGAACGCCCAAGATCAAACTAATAAAAATGTAAGAAAAATAAAAACCCAAATCACAAACAACTACAAGGATTTAAATTTTAAAATATAATCTTTGTGAAAACCTTAAATCTAACTTGGGATTATGTGTGAAGGAGGTGGGAAGAACAAAAATCGGTACCACAAACACCACACAGCCATAAGCATGAATGTGAGCAAGGCCTGAACCAGACGAACAAGAACAAAAATACTAAACCCACAAACAATCCCACACACAAACATGAACCAACGATAAGGAAACACTAAGACCACGAGCAATGAGCAATGACAAAACAATCACTCAATCAAAAGAGCACAAACGACCTTGTATAATAGTGAAAATGGTAGACTTGACCAGTAGAGAGGGCACTTAAAACTCAACTACAGAGCTCAATATCATGAAAGAAAAGGGGTAATTATAAAATGAAAATCATAGTCTTGATAATACCCCCAGCCAATGCCTTCATTAATGGAATTAAATTCTTTCAATGGTGAATTTAAAACTCCATGTTAGAACATTTAATTTGAAGGAGTGAAGCAATGTGCACCTGGCTCGAGGTGATAAGACATTTTTGCACAAATGGTTGTTGTTGGACCAAAAGATCAACCTGTTAATTCCCAATACAACTACTAGAGTTAATTAATCCATAGGAGGTGATTAATCCATGTCACAAACCTAAGCATTGCACTACACAACACGAGGAGATCAAGGGTGCACACCTTGCAATAATTCCCCCCAACACAAGTGAGGGGTTTGAACTCATGACCTAGTCTTTGATACCAATTGTTGCACAAATGGTTGTCGTTGCACTAAAATATTAACCTGTTAATTCCTAATACAACCGCTAGAGTTAATGAATCCATGAGAGGTGGTTAATCCATGTCATGAACTTGAGCGTTGCGCTACATAGCACAAGGAGACCAAGGGCGCACACCTTGCAACATACGTCATTGCCATCAGGCCCCATGGATCAAGCATGTGAAATGATGAAAACCTGAACCATGAAGTCTAAAAAGGATGATAGGTGAAACAATTGCAAAAGACTGAAACAAGGGTCAAGGATCAAGCTCGACATTGTGGGTAGTCAAACACTGAGAATCCTAATCCATGAACCCTCACAAGGCACTGAAAAGAAAGAGAAACAAGGAAAGAGAAGGAGGAAAGGAAAAGAAGGGAAAGAAAAGGAAAAGAGAGAAAGAAAGATGAAGGAAAATGATGACACACTAAATTAAAATAGGGGGTACCCATTTTGTACAATAAAAAGGGGCATGAGTGTGAAGGAACAATAGGAGGATCTAAGAATGAAAAGTCAAAGCAAAGGGAGAAGCTGAAATGTTTGAAAATTATGGAAGAAGACAAAGGATGATGCCAAGGGGTCATCCTCTTTACCAACTCACTTTGCAAGGCCATTAATCCCTACAAATACCCATATCTCGTGCCATAGATACTCTTTGAAATACTTTAATGCATTTTGGCATGATTTTTGGGGGAGATTAATGCTCATGCTTCTTTCATTGTTGTGAAACCACTTTTTGTCAAGTGGCCATTCTCAGAACATAATTTTTAGTATATTTCACAAGGGTTTTCTACACTTCATCATCAGATCATCAATGTAAGAGTATGGCTAAGGGAGTATAATATTTTCTATGCCTTCAACTCAATATTTTTTGTGTACACGTGTAAGATTATAGAAAACTTGTGGCTATGGTTCTCTCCTTATCACATCCTCTCTATCTTATGTCATTGTAAATAATAAGAAGCATGATGGTATTCATTGTAAGGGGTTGTTCCCTATTTTCTTTGGAAAAGTTACATGTATTTTAAATTCTTTACAACTATAAACAAGATCATACCTTTGTATTAATGAAAATTTACCATTTCACCTCTTTTCATTTTGTTCACTCTATGTAAGACCTTCTCACCTCTATGCATGAATTATTTCTTATCATTTCTTATGATTGTTCCTTTTTTAACTTAATTTATAGTTCTAATTGTGGATTTAGTCTTCCCTCTTGGTGTTTTTCATACCACAACCTTGATATACACCTATAGGAATTGATATAACAAAGAAATGTGTGAGTATTTTTGGTATTTAAGTTAATATTTTGTGCTATTAGGATATCAAGAAACCATTCTAAATCTTGGTGTATCAAATTTTCCATTTTTTTATTCCATCTTCTCCCTTTTCTCCTTGTGAGATTTATTAAGTAGGATTAGGTTCTAGTTGTTATCAATGTTGAGTTGGATCAATACTCTATACCTAATTCAGAAAGGGAATTAACCATTTATTTGGAGGTTTGGCTTAAATTAGTAAGGTCCCACACCTTCAAGTCATTCCCATGTTTTCACTAAACTATTGAATTTTTTATTTAATAAGGACACATGTTCATATTGACAATAATTTTTGGCATTCCCAGTGGGTCCACTCAACTTTGAGTTAAGAATTTTTTTCTGAGAAGGTGGCATTGTTATTAGTGTATTATAGCCTTGAAGAGGAATTATATAAGCACTTGGCAGCTCTACAAGCCCTAGTTTCAAATAAATCCTAAAGTTTCATGCCAATAGTGGAGATAAGAGCTTCTTCCAAAAGTAAAAGCTTTCAATTTGTTCAATTACCTCCTAATACCTCAAGAATAAGTGGGATTAGATTGTATAGATATATTATAAGAAGAACCAAAATTGCTATAAATTCAACTCTAAGAGCCCAGTTAACACCCCCTTTCAGTAGATTTCCACAATCAAGAATAAACTTTCAACTTCCCGGTATGACCCTACTAAGAAATATAGCTTTTGTGATTTTTAATGGGGGAAGTATTCTTTCTAATCTCATAGTGATCCATTGGTAGTGAGCCCTTCTTTTCTTTTGGGAAATGAGCCCTCCAGCAGTGAGCCTATTGTATTCAGTGTTGCAATTACTTTATATTGTGATCTAATCCTCATTGTTGCTTCTCCCTTCTTGGGTTTTCCACATAAATTTGGTGTTCTCATGTGTTTGGATGTGTTTGCATTACTATTTCTCATGTTTACATTTTGCTAATGCATGATAAGGGTTTAATGGTTGTTAAGGGTTTATGGACTAATGTAAATCTGAATATTAATAAGGGTTTTGATGTTTTAATGTACAACTAGTTCACCCCCTCCCCCTCTCATTTGTCTTGTGCATTCAACAACCTTTAACTATTTTAGGTAGAGAAATTTTATCAATTGCAACAACTCTTTCCAGATCAATTCTAATCCCATCCTTTGATACTCTATGCCCAAGTAATTTCCATTTTGTAGCACCAAACATGTATCTCTTGGGATTCAAGGATATACCATACTCTAGACATTTCTTGAAAATATTTTCTAAATAACCACAATACTCAATTTTTTTATTTGAAAAAAATTGTTAGATCATCTTGATACACAACCAAGATATCATTTATTAAATCCACAAAGGCCACATCCATTTCTCTTTGAAATGTTGCTCCTAAATTCATCAATCTAAATGGTATTCTAACATACACATATGTAGCCCAAGGAGTCCTAAAATTTATCTTGTATTGTTTTGGCTCCCTGACTTTGAATTGATTATACCCATAAAAGGCCATGGATCATGGATAATGACTCACATCTAGTTACTCTTTGCAACAAGGCCTCCTTGTTTGGAAATGAATAATTATCCTTTAGAGAAGAAATATTTAAGTTCCTAAAATCTACACACAACTTGATGTCTCCATTTTTATTCCTAGTAGGAACTAAATTTGACACCCAAGTAGAATTACTAATGGGATTAATTATTCCTCCTTTAAGCTTAGATAACTCTTTCTATATTTTAGAAACCAGTGTAGGATTTATGGTTCTTTGCCTCTACTTAAATGACTTGAAATCATATTTGATGGGTATTTCATTCTGAAATAAATCTTCTTTATATGCTTTCAAAACATCATAAAACCATGAAAATAACTATTGTATTTTCTTAGTAATATAATTAGTAGTGTTCTAATTTTGGGATCCATCCTTTTCCCAATATAGGCACATTTATGGGATGATTATGTGCCTATGTTAATATTTTCTAAATCATTTCCTTTCATAATAGTAGGCTTAACTCAGTTTCTATCTACTCTATCAAATATTATTTCTAGAGTTACTAAGACTTTGGAAATGGTATTAGTTTTTTGTTGGATTATTTTATTCAAAACTAGAGTTTCTTTTCCATCCACACTCTACTAAATGCTAAAAGTTTTTTATTAGAGGTAAAGAAGGTTTTGAATGGACCCAAAACTCTTTACAAAAATAATGTTGCTATAGAATAAGCAAGACAACACAAGCAACCAACCATCAGCAAAATATTAGTAGAGAAAACCACACAAAAAAGTAGCCTACTATAAATTCATCAGGATCTTTGCAACTTCCAAATCTTGGGAGATAATGTGCTCATGCATATCCACCACCTCGGCCAACTCTTTAGTTGGAATATCCAAAGGTTTCTTGGTCTTACTCTGAGTATGGATACTCAGACCTATACCTATAGTAGCACCCTGATTTCCCTTAGTCAAATCCACTTCAGCACCAACAACCTCCTTTAGCTAACCAGACAACTCCCCTTTCCAGTTCCTCACTTTTTCATTAAGAAAGTTAATACCTTGAACATTATTGTGAAGTGTAATCTGACTAACTTTGACCACTTTCTCAAGATTCTCATACACTTTACAAGTCTTAAAAATAGAGATTCTAGATTCAAAGTCCTTCATAATCAAGACATCATTTGCCACATCCTTGAAAATTCTCATCATTCTATTACATTGATCATAATCTCTAGTATCCTCCTCTTTTTTTATGTTTTTATCATCAGATTTATTGATCATGGAGTGAACTTTTACATTGGTCTAATTAACTTCAATGAAAAACCATTTAAACAGTCTAAAAAAAATGATAGTTTCATCCTTATCCATACCAAGAACATTATCAAGTTCTTCTCTGTTGTAGTTGAAATTATTGATATCATCTGACAGGTCAACAAAGGGATCATTCAGGATCCCCTACTGAGTTTCATCAAGCATATTATAGCCTTACCTTTTTCTTTTTCATAAACCTCACCAAGAATTTTAATTTTGGGTCTAGGGCCCTCCTTAACAACAGCGAAGTAGGATTGAACTGAGCATCATCCTCATCCATAGACCTCCCCTCTTCATTCCCCTCACTAGCCTCCTCCTCATTCCCAAAATTCCTTTTCTTCTTAACCTCCAAAGTAGCCTATCCCTTATTGATCTGACCAACATCCTCATCCAAAGACCTTCCTTCCACATTCCCTTCACAAGCCTCCCCTACATTACCAAATTTCATTTTCTTCTTAGCTTCTCAATAAACATGTCCCTTATTGAGGTTTTTCCTTTTGTGACCATAAGGAGTCTCCATAACAATATCCTTAGCAATAGAACATGTTTCCTCTTTAACCTTTTTACCCTCAGTACTAACAAGTGGAGGACACATCCTTTTAACAGGTGGGGACTCTAGAACAAAACCATCACTTCGGTCTTTGGAAAATCTCAAAACCTTCCTATAAGGTAGGGGAGGGATCACCATCCTCATTACCAGTCTAGGAACCCCCAGACCAGGAAGATTTGGGTTTCTTCTTTGACTTTTTCTAAGGATTAAGGTCAAATTCAAAAGGGGTTTAGAGAACACTTCCATCGACTCATCCAAAAATCCCTCCTTTTCCCACTCCTCGCCATTTGAATCCACACCAATATCATACCCTGACAATTTCTCAGCTTTCTTAACAAGATGGGTTTTAGACAATTTCTTAGGCTCTTCAAGAACATAGAAGGACTTAGCATATTCCATTATCAATAAAATCAAACCCTCATATAGGATAGGGTTCCTAGGGCTCTTTCTATGTTCTTTAATTCCATTCTCCAGAGAAACCAACAAATAGTAAGAAAAAGAGATTAACTTTTTATGTCTAAAGTGATTCAAGAGGATGAAATGATAACCAATAGAGTGGAAAATATACCATCTTGAGAGAAGTGCCTCATCAAGGAAACAACCATGTTTTCCCAAATAGACTTGATCAACTTCATGTCCTACCCACCACAAGCCACTTTGAGCGGTTTGTCCTTCTCATTATCTTTGAAAAAGAGTTTCATGGTGGCATTTGAGGTATTCCTGTCTCTAAAAAAATTTATGCCATCACTAGGAAGGCTCATTATCCTTCCAATAAGCTCCCTGTTGATGTCAAATTCCATCCCATAAACTCTAAGAAATTTTTCCTTCCAACCAAACACAAAATCTAATTAGAAATATGTGATTCAAATCCATGCACCTTCTCCATGTACAAGGTAACACCACCTTCGTCAAGATTCTCCAAACCTTCTCATTACTCTTAGTAAATTCACAAGACACTGGCTCAATCTTGCTTCTATCTCCCCCTATGGAAGCCAAAAACTAGAGAAAAATGATGTAATGAAAAAACCAGGAAAAGTTGAAAACCAAAGCACACCAAAAAATAAGAAAAAAGCCTTCTTAGTGAACCCAAAGTCTATGTAGAACTGCCTTCAAAAAGACAATTAAACATAATAATCTCTAAATGTGTGTCCTTCCCATAAATACCATAATTATTAATGGGAGTCGAGCTAAACTCAATGGGGATATTTTCAGCATTAATCATGTGATTATATTTCACCTTATGACACCACCTAGAGCATGAAGTTAGCACAAACTTGTAATGACTAAATTTCATGATTAAAAATACTTTTAGCTTCAAGGGGTAGGGGATCATTCGAATCCCATTCACTAGGTCTAGAAAAAACCCCTAAATTAGCAAAATAATCAACAAGCCTATTTCCTTCATGAAAGATATGTGAGATATAATACATCTCAAAGGATTTTATAATGGAAATAACTTCTCTAATGATGTTCTCAATGGACCAACTTGGGGGTTGATCTTTGTTAAGGAAATTAACAATATTCAAAGAGTCTCCTTCCAACCAAACCTTCTTGAAGCCTTTAGACTGAGCAAGTTCCAAACCATGATAGGCTACAGTTGCTTCCACAAAGTTACTAAATGTTGAAATTTAATAAATTAAATTTCGTATTTATCAAGAAAATTTTAAAAAATAAACAAGACATGGTCATCATTCAATACCTTCCAATGATAGATATTATTTAGAATTTAAGGTCTTTTTTAATGCACAATACAACTAAGAGGAGGGGGTGAATCAGTTGTACCTTAAAACTTCAAAACCCCCATACACATTCAATCCACATTAAGATAATTAACCCTTAATCTGTTATAATGATTTAGCATGAAATAAAATAACATAAACTAAAAAAAATCAACACTATGCACAAGAGAACACTAGATTTATGTGGAAAACCCAAGATGGGAAAAACCACAATGAGGATTAGCTCATAATATAAAGTAATTTCAACATCGAATACAATAGGGCTAACTGCCCAAAGAAAGAAAGGATCATTGTTGAAGGACCACTATTAGAATTGAAAAGAAGATAGAGAAGAATGTTACACAGAGAAATCCATCTCAATGCAATAGAGAAATCCACCACAATATCACCAACACCTTCACAGATTGACTAAAGAATTGTAGACACCTTCTACTCACTGCATCCAGCAGTTTAACACATGAAAGATCACACTGCACTTCTCAAATTCACACTCTAATACTCTACACTTCACATCTTACTTGTCTATCTCTACATTCCTCAACAACTCTACTCTTATTTATACCATCCTCAACCTTGAAAACATTCTCCAAGGTTGGCTATGCACATCAATCATGCAAGTTCAAATTAGGTTGGCACCAAAACACTTATGTGGTAGATAGAAGTGAAATCAGACCACACTACTCCTTATTTGGGACTCAAAACTATAACACCATGCAACCACTTGCTTCTATAAACAATGAATATTCACTGTAATTAGTGAACACCAGTTTAGCCATTACCCATGTAAAAATCATTAAACTTTTAAGTACGTACTTCCTTTGATCCAACAACAACTCATAGACAACAAATGTAACCTAAAAATAACCTACAATATTCCATAAACACCCTAAAATCCAACAAACTCCTTCACAACAACTTCCACTTAAAGAATGTACACACACAGTACACTCAGACAACTCTGCCATACACTACAACTTAAGAAACTAACTTTTGAAGCACCAAACTTCAAACCACTTCAACTAAAGAAATATGCCAACACCATTAACACACCTTTATATTTGCAAGACCTAAAACCTAACTGTAGAGAAACACAGAGCAAATAAATTTCTCACAGACGCCTCTACAATACACTGTTCACACACTGGTGAACACAACTTCTTTTGTACAACAATCTAGCACCAAATTCTAAATACAACACCTTTGAACACCTCTAATCAACATATTTGAAATGTACAGGTAGATCTTCAACCTAAAAGAAATGCAAAGAAACACCAAAACACTACTATGCAACCCAGAACAACACTACAACACACGATTTCCTCTTTTTATCAAATTTTCTCAAAATCACTTGAAAACCAAGCATCAAAGACACATCCTCATCACCTTCATCACTTCCTCAACCATAGCAAAAATCTTATCAAAGCAACACTATAGGTTGACTCCAGTAACTTACTAATGACAACATAATGTAACTAATCAAAGCATAGATAATATCAGCATACTCTTGCAACAATATCCCTCAATAATGATCTTCTTCCTTCTCAAATAGTTGACACCAATGACAACATAAGCTTGTTGACATCAATAACAACACCAATCTACTCATACTTGCAACAATCTCGCCCTTTGTCATTGATGGCAACACATGATGTGAAAAAACATCAAAGACACAATAGCTCTGCTCCATACCTATTTCCTTTTCTCTTTGCACAACTATCTCATTACACTCTCTCCCCCTTTCATACTTATCTTTTCACACATGTCTCATTCTCCCCCTTAACTTTCTTCTTTTTCACATGACTTCCTCTCCCCCTTTGACATCAATGGAAAAGGAAAAAATATTTATATCACTAATGTTTCCCCTTTAGCATCAATCAAACCTTCTTACAATTTTTCTACAACTTTATTTTCTTTACTACTCAATATACTCCCCCTTGGGAGAAAAAACCATACTATAACAATCAGCAACTATAACACTTAATCCCCTTGACTACAACAACCAACAATGTCACTACCTACTCCCCTTGAGAGGTAGCCACGAACACCAATCCAAACAAAATAATGGATCATGAAATCCATTGGACTGTTGCATCTCCTTATGCATCTAGTTCAAAGGAGGGTAAATGACCTCCAATTTCTCCTGAAGATACTCAAATGTATCCTTAGGAATAGCCTTAGTGAATATATCAGCAACCTAGTCCTTTGTAGGAACATATTCAAGATTAACTTCATTCTTTACAACCTTATCTCTTAGAAAGTGATACTAGATTGAGATATATTTTTTCCTTGAATGCATTACCAGATTATTTGAAATAGTGATAGCACTTGTATTATCACAGAAGATAAAAATTGTTTCATCATACACTACTCTGATATCCTTCAATGTTTATCTCATCCACAACACCTATGTGCAGCAAGATGTTGTAATGTAATCTTCCTCTACAATAGATAAAGAAATTGAATCTTGTTTCTTTCTTAGCCATGACACCAATATGAATCCAAGAAAGAATGCACCACCACTTGTACTTTTCCTATCATCCACACAATTAACCCAATCTGCATCTGTGTAAGCGTTCAAAGTAAAATCAATATCCTTTAGATACCACAAGCCATGATCCAAATTTCCCTTCAAGTATTTAAATATCCTCTTCACTACTACAACATGTGACTCTCTACGATCTTCTTGAAATCTAGCCACAAGACAAACTGCATGTGTGATATATGATCTAGTAGTAGTTAGATAAAGCAATCTACCAATCATTGATCTATACTTGCTCTAATCAGCCTTAGGAGATTCATCATTCTTTCTCAACTTGCAACGAGTAACCATAGGGGTACACATTGGTTTATAACCTTCTATTCCAAACTTCTTCAACATTTCTTTGATATGCTTTGATTATGAAATGAAAATACCTTTATCTGTTTGATTAATTTTTAGTCCAAGGAAGAAATTCATCTCCCCAAACATAGACATTTCAAACTCTTTCTACATTTCCTCTACAAATATCTTGCACATATCTTCATTGCCTCCAAAAATTATGTCATCAACATATACAACCACAATCAAGATTTTATCTTTTTCAACTTTAAAGTTAAGATTGCTATATGTGGTACACTAGTAGAAAAATAGCAATAAATGACTAAAAAAAACTACTAAAAATTGCATATATGACTAAGCTTGGTCACGTGACCATTAGTAGTTTATTTCCAGTCATTTATAGTGTTACCAAATTCATGACTAAACCATTTTTAGTCATTTATTGGTTTTTTTGATTGATCAATTTGGCAGTATATTTAGTCATTAATTTAGTCATTGATTGTTGTTAACTGGTCATTT
>VDFB02378497.1:61612-99880 GCA_007258455.2 Sequoia sempervirens | reverse complement strand
ATATTATATTATATTATAATATTATATTATATTATATTCTATTCTATTATATTATATTATATTATATTATATTATATTATATTATATTATATTATATTATATTATATTATATTATATTATATTATATTATAAATATTGTATTATATTATATTATAATTATTTTATTTTATTTTTTAATCAAAAGTGGTCGAGCCACTATATTATATTATTTATATTTGATATGCACATAACCCTAATTCAAAAGGGCATACCGACAGGAAAGAATCAGGAAGAAAACCTCTGGTTATAGCCCAAAAAGTTACATAATTTGAGTAAAAAACTCAAATAATTACATGACTACATTACATATCATCTTCTATGCTTTGATACAGCTACATCGCATATCAGCTTTGATGCTTTGATACAACAATATTACATAGTTACAAAATTAACATCCCCCTATGCTTAGATTTTGCATCATTCTATACCTATTTACATTTTTTCCATACATTTCCAATGTTGCACCTTTTCAACCCATGTGTGAGGATTCATTAAGCATTTTCATAATCCTTCTTTTCAAAAATACCCAAAATAACCTTCAGATTCTGCTTCCATTCGCATACATACCAGGAAAAACATTTTTGTTAGCCACCATCCGCATCCTTAGCCATACTATATTTTGGTCAAAATTGAAACAAAATTTAACCAAATATTATTTCTCAACCTCCATCATATCGAATTGTTCATATTCAGCGTGACCTTCACCATGACTATCATCTAACCAAACAATAAGTTGCTCATGAACTTGCATATCACTTGAATTATTGAGTCCCATTTGAATAAAAACTGGATTATGCTCACCACTCTCAGGCTCCAACAAAGGAACATCGTTAAGATTAAAATGATTTGCAATTTGCACTCCAAACAACTGAAAATGAGTGACCCTAGTTTGTGCATTTATCTCTGTAATTTCCCAAGCAATTTTTCTTTCTGCTTCAGCTTCATTTCCACCCATAACCTGACTGAAATTATTCACATTCGACTGCACTTGATCTTGACAAGACACAGGTAAATGGAAATCATTATCATGTGTAAGTAGTACAAGAATCGCATGAGCCTTTACCTTTAACTTTTTAATAAATTCTTGCACAAACCCAAAAGAAAAATTTATGAGCACATTTAGCATAAAACTTGAATTTTGATATGATAGAGTCTTATTGATAGCAATATATAACTTTTGGAACTCTGCCTTATGAAGAAGGAAATGTCTTGGAAACAAACCTCCTACATACCCATGCCCTTTCCAGACATCATACCTTTGAAAGGCTTGTTGAAGATTATCATTTCGCAAATAAACCTCATTCACAACTTTACCAGTGATAAATTCCACCATATTGAAATCTTGTAACAGTTCCATAAGATTTGATAAAAAAATTGATAGCAATTGAGAAGGATATATTAACCTTTTTTCTTATGGCTCTAGTATTTCCTTTCCTATAACCCTTGTGATAAGCTTTATGAGAATTCTGCAGTGATCTTTAAAAACCAAATGCATCTCTGCATCTCCAAATTCCTCTGAAACTGGAAATTCCCAGCCATTGACTAGCATGAAGATTCTATAATTCCTCGAATAAAACTCCATTTTCCTTCTTGCACTCACCAAACAGGAAAGATTAGGAATATTAATCTACCCACTACTAGAGCTTGACGAAAACATGAGCTTATTTTCAGGACTTTCTTTCTGGCCTTCGCTTCATTTATAATTTTTTTTGAAGAAAACATGATTAATTTATTTCTCATGCCTTTACTGCCAAATCTCTACAGATCTTACGCACCTTGTACTCATGTACCACAAGGAGTTAGCATATTTTTTAAAAGAAAATTATATAAATTGCAATAACTTTTGAATAATAACTTTCAATAAGCATAAAATCTTTGGCTATAAAGACTTTATCTAAATTTAGAAAAAAGACATATTTCTTTTGATAATCATTTCATTTTAGATTGTACCATCATGAAAATTCAAGCTCTGATCTCGCACATTTTGAAGCATTGTGCGACATCATATTCTTAACACCTGTACACCTGCACAGATCAAAAATGTTAATGCAAACCTGTATCGTGCATTCCTTACAAGAATTTCATCATTCTAATATGATTCCCTTTGAGCATTTAAAAGGCATAATATTTTCGGCCTCACTTCCAAAAAACTTAGAGGCACATTTAACAATAAAACTCACACACAATACTGAAGCTCATCATAATGCAAACAGATCACACAACCATTGAAGTAACTCCAATGGTACCACATTGTACCACAAATTGTACTAATATCTTGCCCTTGATACCGACCCACCATTGTATACATGTGTTGATGCAATTCCTTATAACACATATAGATACAGTCATGGCACTTTACTTTTTGATTTGGAAAGATTTGGGCCTAACACATGTAATTTCCAATTACACGTGTTATTAAATAATCAATATTTCCATATTTTATATATATCTATTTAGAGATACCACATATGTAATTTTCAATTACACAAGCATTTCCAAAACCATAAAAGCAGATTCGTATCCATATGCTTACATTTGTAATTGCCAATTACATACGTGTAACCAGATCTCCAAGTAAGTATTTTCCATAGTTCTAACCAGTATCAAACACACTTGTAATTGTCAATTACAAATGTGTTCCCAAATCATCTCATGCTTATATAAAATATTTTCCACACCATATGCATATTATTATAAGAAATGACAATCAGATGATTATTAGTTGCTTCATCATATTTCAATGATTGAGAAGAAATTACTAACATTCCTCTTTGGTTAGTAAAGCTTTTAATACAAGATGCATTTTCCCTAGTTTGGCCACATGAGTAACTATTTCATCTACTTGATCACACCCATAATTTTCCAAAAAATCAGCCACCCTATTTCCTTCTCTGTATGTGTACAAAATTTGATAGTTACCTATTTTATCAAGCAAAGACCAAATCTATTTAACAATATACTCCAATTTTCAGTTTTGAACCTTACGATCTCTACATGCATTGAGTAAAATTAAGGAATCTCCTTCCACCTAAATCAAAGGAAGTTTAAAACTATGTACTAATTTCAAGCCCTGTAAAAGAGCTTGAACCTCAGCAGCATTATTAGTTCCATATACTAATTTGAAATATTTAGCACATAAAACTAATCCTTGATGATCTCTTATAATCACCCCTACTCCAAAGAGACCTGGATTTCCCCTAGAGGCTCCATCAATATTCAACTTAAAAATTCCAGATGGAGGGGGTAGCCAAACAATGGAATCTTTGTCCACTTTTTGAACATGTTGATGAAGACTGCCTTTGAAAGGCAAAGAAAAAGATGTCCAAGTGGAAAACAGGCTTGAATCCCATTCAGTGAAGAGTGAACCTACTTTTTTTACCTTATTAACATATGCATTTACTATCTCAAATATAGACCTTTCCAGTAATAACAACATCTAGTCAATAATCAACTATTATAATATAATAATAGTATTATAATATAATATAATATTTTATCATATTATAATATAATATAATATTTTATCATATTATAATATAATATAATATTTTATCATATTATAATATAATATAATATTTTATCATATTATAATATAATATAATATTTTATCATATTATAATATAATATTATTTTATATATAATATAATATTTTATGTATTATATATATATAATAATATAATATTTTATAATATTATAATATTAAATATATTATAATATTATATATATTTTATAATATTATAATATTATATTATTATATAATAGTAAATACATTATAATATAAATATAATATTATATAATATTATATTATATAATATTATTATATTATATTATATTATAATATTATATTATATAATATATTATCATATTATATTATAATATAATATATTGTATTGTAGTATAATATATTGTATTGTAGTATAATATAATATTATTATATTATATTATAATACAACCCACTCCCTCAATTCAAAATATTTTTTTTAATTATCCACTTTAATATCATATTGTCTAATTTTTATTTGTGTGACTAATTATTTAGTTGTGTTTTTTACCCGACGATCAAATTAGTCATTTATAGATGTGTTGCAAAAAAATATTAAAATTTAGTCATTTTTAGGTGTTGTGACTAAAAGTTTTAATCACGTAGTCATTTATTTGCCAAATTCTACTAGTGATACCTTTATTGAATCCTTGCTATATCAAATACTTATCCAACCTTGCATACCAAGCTCTAGGAGCTTGCTTCAATCTATACAATGCCTTCTTCAATCTACAAACCATATCTGATTTGTCTAATAACTGAAATCCTTCCAGTTGTTCTATGTATACCTCTTCTTCCAATTCTCCATTCAAGAAAGTAGACTTCACATCCATTTGGTAGACCTTGAAATCCTTATGTGTTGCAAATGACAAAAACATCCTAATAGCTTCCATTCTTGCCACCAAAGCAAATGTCTCCTCAAAACATATTCCTTCAACTTGTGAGTAGCCTTTACACACAATCCTTGCCTTGTTCCTTACCACTTCTCTATTCTCATTCAGTTTGTTTCTGAATACCCACTTATTTCCAATAAAATTCTTGTTTGCAAGTCTTGGGACAAGTTTCCAAGTTCGATTCTTCTCAATTTGCAATAGTTCTTCTTTCATAGCCTTGATCCAATATTCATCTTTGTATTCCTCAATCACTTTCTTAGGTTCAACTTCAAAAACTAAACATAGATTTACCTATTCTTCAACAACTTTCCTTCTTATCATTACACCTCTATTCTTATCTACAATGATCTGATCTTCGGAATGATTCTTCTTCACATACTTAGGGGTTTTAGGAGTCCTTTCTGGAGCTTCTTCCTCTTCAATCTGCACTTCTCTTTCTTTATCTTTTTCTTCTTCTCTACAACAAGACTCATATGAATCATATCCATCTATCATCATTGAATTCTTTTGTAAATATTCATCAACCTTGACACTTGCACTCTCAACAATCTTTCTCAATGTCTTGTTGTAGCATAGCTAGGCTTTGCTTTTAGTAGAATATCCAAGGAAGATACCATCATCAAACCTTGCATCAAACTTGCTAAGTTTTTTTCATCTCTTCTGATATAACATTTGCTTCCAAACACTCTAAAGTACTTGACAGTAAGAATCCTTCCATACCATAGCTCATAAGGAGTCTTTGTGTTGTTTTCTCTTGCTTGAACTCTATTAAGTATATAAACATCAATATGAATTGCTTCTCTCCAGTAACTTCCAATAGATTTTCCTCTTTCATCATTGTTCTTGCATCTAATTGAATAGTCTTATTCTTTTTTTCAACCACTCCATTTTGCTGAGGATTTCTAGGGGCAGAAAAGTGCCTCTTTATGCCATGTTTTTCACAAAAGATGTTGAACTCATTAGAGGTGAACTCTCCACCTCTATCAGACCTCAAACATTTTATTTTCATATCCATTTCATTTTCAACCATAACTTTGAATGCTTTAAACTTGTCTAGAGCTTCTGATTTTTCTTTGAGAAAAGCAACCTATGTCATTCTAGAATAATCATCAATTAAAATCATGAAATACCAGTCACCTTGAAGACTTATAACCCTTGTATGACTACAAATATTTGTATGCACTAATTCCAACAATATGATAGTAGATTATTCTTTGAATTTGAAGCTTCTTTCTTGCTTTCCAATTTTACATTCTTTTAGACATCATTGATAGGCTTTGTAATCTTTGACAGATCTCTCATAGCTTATACTGAACTTATCCTTACTAGGCTACCAAAGTTGATGTGACACATTCTTCTATGCCATAGCCAACTTTCATTAACCTGACTCATAAAGCAATAACCATCAACGCCCTTAAGTTGATAAACATTTCCATTTGTCCTTCTTCCAACAGCAACCATAGTTCTGGATCCTTTTATGATCTCACATCAATAATCTTGAAACATAAGATTGTATCCTTTGCTACACATTTTTCCAAAACTCAATAGGTTATGTCTTAAACCCTTAACATAATAAACATCATCAATATTATGCTTTCCATCAAAATTGATAGAACCTTTTCCACATATCTTAGCAAATGTATCATCACCAAATCTAACACATCCTTTATCATACTTTACAATTTTAACAAACTTACTCTTGTCACTGGTCATATGATTAGAGCATCCATTGTCAATGATCTAGTAGTTCTTCTCCTATCTAGCATGAAAGGTAGATACCAAAGTACCTTCAGTCTTATCCTTTATCTCCAAAGGAATTTCCTTCACACACCTCTTAGAGTTAGTAGAAATAGATTCATCTTTTAAAGCCATGAACAAGCATTCATCATCATCATCTCCATAATCAGATGCATCATCAGAAATACTTACATCTTCTCTAACATAATAGCTTTTCTTGATCATCTTACCTTTGTTCTCCTTGTTTTTATTATTCAAATCTTTGTTTGGACATATTGAAGCATAGTGACCTATCTTTCCATAGCCAAAAAATTTGAAAGGAAATTACCATTGCACTTACCTATACCCTTCTTCATTCTCTTTACAAAGTTAGCTTCTATATCATCACAATCCTCCTGATCTGATTCCCTGATCTCCTCTAATTTACCAGCCTTAAAAGAAGTCTCAATTTTTGCACCACTATTTGTTCTAATTTCTCTCATTTCAAAAGTAGTTAAAGATCCATACAATTGATCTATGGTATATTGATTCAAATTTGCAAATTCTTCAATAGCAGACACTTTGTGACTATAAGATTTAGGAAGATTTTTGAGAATTTTCTTTACCACTTCTGGTTATTTGAGTTCAACACCAAGACCTCTAATGGAGATGACAACTTCATCTACCCTCTGCATATAGCTTGTAAAATTTTCTTCTTTGGACATCCTCAGGTTCTCAAACACGATCTTCAAATTCTACATCTTAGCTTCTTTGACCTTATCATCTTCATAAATGCTTTCTAACTTATCCCAAATTGCTTTAGCAGTTTTCATACTCATCACTTTCACCAATTCATAATTTGTAAGACTATTTAAGAGAGAATACCTTGCTTTACCATTGGTTTCATAGGCCTTGATATCATCAATAGTACTTGGAACATTTGTAGGTTCAATGTATCCATCCTTAACAGACTTCCAAACATCATATCCAAGGTAAATCAGAAAACTTTCCATATTTGTCTTCCAAAATGCATAATTTGTTCCATTAAATATAGGGATTTCTTTCTTGCGCGTCATCCCAAATCTACCTCAAGAGGTTAAGCTTTCTTCCAAGGAACCTTTCTCTAATACCAATTGTTGAATGCGCAATACAATTGAGAGGGGGGGTGAATCAGTTGTACCTTAAAACTTCAAAACCCTCATATACATTCAAATCCGCATTAAGATAATTAACCCTTAATATGTTATAATGATTTAGCATGAAAAGAAAATAAAAAAAACTAAAAAAAATCAACACTATGAACAAGAGATCATATTTACGTGGAAAACCCAAGATGGGAAAAAACACGGTGAGGATTAGCTCACAATATAAAGTAATTTCAATACCAAATACAATAGGGCTCACTATCAGAGAGCTCACTGCCCAAAGAAAGAAAGGCTCACTATTGAAGGCTCACTACCAGAATTGAAAAGAAGATAGAGAAGAATGTTACACAAAGAAATCCATCTCAATGCAATAGAGAAATCCACCATAATATCACCAACACCTTTGTAGCTTGACTGAAGAATTGTAGACACCTTCTACTCACTGCATCCATTAGTCTAACACATGAAAGCTCACATTGCACTTCTCAAATTCGCACTCTAATACTTTGAAAGTCTTCGCGTCATTCACATATTACTTGTTTATCTCTACATCACTCAACAACTCCACTCTTATTTATACCATCCTCAACCTTGAAAACATTCTCCAAGGTCGACTATGCAAATCAACCGTGCAAATTAAAATTAGGTCAACACCAAAACACTTTTGTGGCAAATAGAAGTGAAATTAGGCTACACTACTCCTTATTTGGGACCCAAAACTATAATACCATGCAACCACACACTTCTATCAACAATAAATATTCACTAAAATTAGTGTAAACACTAGGTCGTTCATTACCAGTGTAAACACCATTAAAATTTTAAGTACACACTTCCTTTGATCCAACAACAACTCAGACAAAAAATATCACTTGAACATAACCTAGAATATTCCATAAACACTTTGAAATCTAACAAACTCCTTCACAACAACTTCCACCTGAAGAATGTACACACCCAGTACACTCAAACAACTCTACCATACACTACAACTTAAGAAACTAACTTCTGAAGCACCAAACTTTGAACCACTTCAACTAAAGAAATATACCAACACCATTAACACACCTTCAGATCTGCAAGACCTGTAACCAAATTGTGGAGAAACATGGAGCAAAGAAACTTCTCCCAAACACCTCTACAATACACTATTCACACACTGGTGAATACAACTTCTTCTGTACAGTGATCCAACACACCAAATTCTAAATACAACACCTCTGAACACCTTTGATCAACATATCTGAAACATACAGGCAGATCTTCAACCTAGAAGAAATGTAGAGCAACACCAGAACACTACTTTGCAACCCAAAACAACACTGCAGCACACTGTTTCCTCTTTTTATCAAATTTTCTCAAAAGCACTTGAAAACCAAACATCAAAGACACATCCTCATCACCTTCATCACTTCCTCAACCATATCCAAAATCTTATCAAAGCAACACTAGAGGTTGACACTAGTAGCTTACTAATGACAACATAATGCAACTAATCAAAGCATAGATAATACCAACATACTCTTGCAACAATCTCCCTCAATAACGATCTTCTTCCTTCTCATACAGTTGACACCAATGACAACACAAGCTTTTTAACATCAATGAAAACACCAATCTACTCATACTTACAATAGGTCTCATCTATATCTTTACTTTTATAATTCTTGTCAAGGATACATATTCTAATCTAATGACTACAAATACTAAAAATCAACAAGTACTTTATTTTTCCATTCCACCCAATCAATAGAGAATACATCAAATAATTATATTCTACTAAGAACATCATTCTTATATTGTTTTATTATTTTATTCTTTGAGGCATATTTCCCTTTGATCTATGAGATTCCCAACCCAAAATTACCTTCCAATAATGAGATTATTTATCTTATCCTTCAAAACTAGTTTTAGTCACAATAGAAAAGCTTCATACTATATTACATTATTTGTACATTCGATTCTTAATTTGAAAGAAAACATAGAAAAATATTTATGAGGAGATATTGATATAATTATAATCCTTGCTCCATCCTTTGAAAAAGTACCATAAAATATATAATCCATATATCATCAACCTTACCTCTGAAATTATCCAGATTTATATCAAACATATAACACTTTGTTGGTTCAAATTAAGAACATCTTTAATCATATCTAAGACTTCTTGCTCTTTATCTAGTCTTGCATTCCTCCCATTCATTAGGATCATAACATAAGAGTAGTCCATCTAAATATTTCCACCCACTACAGTAGACCATTTTCCATTTTCTTAACAAAATTATACCATAATATGGGGGAATATCTTCCACTTTTATGTTCATAATATAATCCTTCTCTAGATATGCGACTAATTTGAAGTTCACATCTTTATTTATGTCTATGATTGGAACCTCTCTTGAATCTATAATAAAACATTTAGCAAATGGTTTTGCAAAGTGCATGTCCAATTTTCTCACGATCTAAAGAGGCATGATGTTAGTGGATGTACTTAAATAAATCTTGCAATTCCTTACTAACTCATCATTTATCAATAATATTACATAAAATGGATCGACTTGGGATGGAATTTTACTCAATGTCAATCCCAAATGCACTTTAAGGCCTCTCAAAACTATCTATCTTATTACTCAATCCCATGATTTGGTTGTTTACCTTTTGTTTCATGTTGCATTTATTAGCTTTATCTAGCCATTTTGAAGGAACATTATAAATAAGAGCTAATTCTCTATTCCTATACTAATTATTCTCATCATTTATATCAAAGGAACCTAAATTTGTATTTGATTTAAAATCTAGGTATTGAGACCCCTTTCCCTTAATATAATAAAAAACATTTGTCATATCTTCTAGAATGTATTCGGGAAAAGGGACATCTACTAGTTCATTACCTTTTGACAAAAGAGGGGTATAATTAGAAATATCTTGTTCACCATAATCCTTTTCGATTTCTAGATTTTTGAAATTTTAAATATTTTTGATTCTTTGTTAATAATATTTGTTTACATTCCTAACCAAAAATCCATCAATTTTTTTTTTATTTAAATTCTAGTTTTTGGTAGTAGGATGGACCTTTGGCTCTATCTGCTTCTCTTTGATAAAAAATTTTGGTTTTAAGTTTGTTTTGTAGTTATCATGTAGTGCCCCTCCGTCTATATTGTCCATGTTAATGTTATCTTTTGAATACTAGTGGATGCAGTCATGTAACCCCAAGGGACTTTGTTATATGTTGTTCATGTATAGTTTAAGTTCCAGTGTTGAATGTTAATATTATGTTGCATGTTAGCTATTTAAAAAAAAAAAGAGTCATAATTGTTAGATGTATTAGTTTCCTTTGGGGTTGCGTGGCGGGGCATTACACATGGTATCAGAGCTAGGTTCATACACTGGGCACTATGAGCCCATTACGTTGACCTAGTTACTCATACTCTTGAAGTTGTGTCATTTCGTTTGTGTCATCTGTACTTAGTAACCCGATTTTTTCTCTAGGTGGTGTTGGTCCAAAGGTGCAGAAAATCAGTGGAAAGGATAGGACCGTCGGTGTACTGCACAATGCACCGATATTCTTCCTACCGGGAATGCATTTTGGGACCCTTGTGTCGTCTTATGGTGTGTTCCCTATGAGTGAATTTGACTACTTATGCAGTGAGTGTGTGTTTAAACCTAAAAAAATTATGTGTTTGATGTGCTAAATTGTGTTTTATGTTATGTATGGGCATAAAATATGTCGTATATTTTGGATTCTTGAGACTTTGTTGGTGCTTGTGCACCATTTTTATTTGGTTGGTTGACAGATCAGTTGACTTGGATGATTATGATACTCTCTTCTGATGTTATGATATGTTGATACATGATGTTTGATATTGTGTTTGGATGCAATTGGTTATATTTATCATATGGACGTAGTACTATGCTTGTCCTATTTTTGAAAGTAATTGCTAAACTTGGCTATGTAGTACATGCGAACATGTGACTTTACTTTTTATGCATTGATTAGTGATTCTTGTGATGTTGAATATATTACAATTAGTGTTTTTGATGATGTAATTAATGTACTTGATGTTGCAGTTACCATTTGTTGTCTTGGTGAGAGGGACAGTGTAGTATCACTCGCTTGCAAGTTCCCTACTACACTGCGATTTCTTCTCACAATGTGATTGCTATTGGATATATATGCTCAACATCTTGTTTTGATGCAAGTTGCAAGTATCAAGCATTGACTCCACCTGCACTGTCAGGTCTGAGCGTTCCTTATGAAACCCAATGGGAATGATGTGGAAAATGGAGTTGACAAGAAGGTTCCCAACTTTTCCATCATCCTCGATGAGGATAAGTACCCCCACCTTGTAACCCTATTGGTATGATGTGCAGTCTTTGGCAGTGTTTTGTTTGGTGTTTCCCGTTAATTGTTTAAATTGTGTATGCTTTATTTTACCATGTGACTTATAGGAGTAAGTCGAAACCTAGGGGGGAGGATGTAGTGCCCCTCCATCTATATTGTTCCTGTTCATGTTATCTTTTGGATATTAGTGGATGCTTATCTTTCATTAAATATTGAACAAATAGTTTCATTAAGACATAATCATCTTTGACTTCATATTATTATTAAATTAATTTAAGTGATCTTCCCCTAAAACTACATTTTTTCCTGTAACTTTGAATTTTTTTCTCTATCTTCACTTAGGACTATAATATTTAGATATCTAATTATTCCTATGAAATTTAATTGCCCATACCTTCAAAATTTAAATGTGGTCTTTTAGGAACATACATTCTATTATTTTTTATATATCTAAGAGGTTTTCTTCTATCAACATGAACTTCTACTCTTCCTCTATTTTATGAATTAAAATTTCTCATATTTTCAACTCTAACTTTAAGATCTTCGTGAGCTTTTTCAGCTTCAAGCCTAGTCATTTATTCTCTTAAAATATTCATTATTTGACCAAGATCTTAACCTTGATTTCTATGACCTATTTTTACTTTAGGTTATTCCTCTTCATACTCTTCATCTTCTTCGTAGTCTTTATTTTGTGAAATTGAATTGTCTCTATAATAATAGGAACTGACATTTTTATTAGCTAGTAGATTTACTATTTCATCATAGAGTGCATTTCATCTTGTATTCATTATTTTCATAAATGCCTCATTTAGACATGTTTCTACTTCTTTTTCTCTTGTGATATTCATGATTTTCATCTACTATTTTTTTGATATTCAAGACCATACCTTTCATGCCTAAATCCCTATTTTAGACCATGGTTCCCAACTTATTCATCTATCATTGGTTTATTTGTAACATTATTTTCATTCAAATCAATAAATTAAATAGATAACTTCTTATAAATTTTTTCTTCCCATTGAGGTTGTACCTTCTTGTTCATCCCACTAGCTAGCTTCTTTTTAGGATTTTCCTTGAACAATGACCTTCTTCCATCCATTTCTTCACAAAATATTATTTGGATTATATTAATGGAGTTTCCACCCTTCACTAAAAATAAATTTAAAGCAAATATGAAATTTATTCAAAAAATTGACTCTTCCCAACACATGAATGTATTCCAAGCACTTTCCAACAAAGTCACCAATTTGTTGGTTCTCCAACCTACAATCAATAACTTCTATGAGGTTTTGAATCTTTATAATCAAAATATACTAAGAGAATGGGTCAATAATTGAGAGATTGATGTATCTCTCTTACACTTTTGGCTCTATGAAAATTAGGCAAGTATATCTCGAACAACTAAATTTTATATGGACAATGGATTTATCACAATAATAACAAATAATTTTTTCATGCATGCAAATAAGGATTTGAAATATGATTCTACACTAACATCTTTACTATTACCTTTAATTATTGGATATGAACATACCATCTAAACTTCTAATATACAGCATCAAAGTGTGATTCTTTAATTTTTACTATATGAATAGATAGGGATATTAGAAAGGATTGGTGCTTATTCCTTGGGATAATAGAGTCAGACTTGATTCAATATGATATTATAACAATATTTAGTCTATGGGATTTAACAATAGTATCAATGTCTTACAATGCTTTAAAATCATATAATTGACCTACATATAATGATTGTACTTACTAACCCCCTACAACAATACATACTCCAATCATTGCTTGGAAATATTTATCACCCTTCTTAATGATGAACTAATCAAACCAACAACTCTTATAATAAATGTGCAAGCTAAATTTTTCTTTTATTAAAAACATACTTCTTCCAAAGAAGATGAAAGACTATGTAGGAGACAATCACATTTGGAAGCTTGTATTCATATCACTATTACAAAGAAAATTTGTTACAATAAAAATAATGGAATTTTTTTTAGATTTCTATTTTCCTTTAGAAAAAACATCACAAGATTATTATTATAGAGTTTCTTCACAATTTTTTTCTCTCCAAAATACCAACCCTTACAAATGAAAATGATTTTATATTATATAATACCCCTTTCAAAAAATTACACCTACTATTACATTTGTTTTGAAAAATCAAAATTCAATTGCTAAGAATCATCAATTTCATCCAACTTTCACATTTGAAATTTACTGCCTTTTATTCTTCACTTATGGGTATTTTAAAAATATGAAACCATAAACATAAATTAGCACTTTTGGAAGCCATACATTTTGATTCGAGTACTTTCTTGACTTCCCATATTTTTTAAAATGAAGAGTTAGAGAGCCCTATGGTACCAAAATTTGCAAAGAAGAGTGCCAATTTTGGGAGTCAAATTTCATCATTTAAACCTTCAAAATGATATTTTTAATTTTTTTATGATCTAAATTTGTGAAAATTTAATATCTTGCTATTTCGGTGTGAATTTTTTTTGAAATTGAATCTCAAGGTTAACTATGAATTCTCAAAGCTTTGGGTAATTTTTTTATGTCCATAGGTGTTTGAATGCAAACTTGATATTTTTAGCTATTTTAATTTTTTTACTATTCTTAGACTATTTTAGGGAATTTTTGAAGCATGTATAACACTTTATAGGCCATGAATCATGATATAGACCAATTTAATACATGAACAATATTTTTTCTTTTGAGCAAGTTTAGACAAATTTTGACACCAAAGGGGACACAAATTGGGATGACACTTTCATAAATTAGATTGAAGTTTTAACCATGGTCATAAAATAAGTTAGTGAACATAGGCTTCAATGGATATCAAATGAATTGGTTAGGATCCAAGAATAAGGATTCCATAAAAACCTTTTTTTTTAGAAGATGATGAAGATCAAATAATTGTCTAGTCAACAAAGCTAATTGGTTGGATATTTGTTACCCAAATTTTATATATCCATCTTTGGTGTGAAGTACATAGCCATAGAATTATTTGATTTTTGATCCATCTTGATATCTATGTATAACCAATAAGCATTTTGTGCCTTAAAATAATTATCTTCCTCCCAATTCTAATTATGTGAATATGCTTGGGGTTGGGGCCCTAGCTCGATTAGCTAAATCTTTCTTGTTGCAGGAGGTTGGTCACGAGGTCTAGTCTCCCCCACCCCCGTGGTACTGAAGGGCATATCATGCCAGCGCCGCTAGTCACTTTAAAAAGTTTACCAAGCGCAATGTAGTTTATAGGGGGTCATGCTACCCGATTCCTACAGTCTAAAAAAAAAAATCATGTAAATATGCTCCCTTGGAGTTCATACCAATCATAAGGGAATCCATTTCCCTCAATAATGCATTGATCATTTCTCCCGTGGATATCATATTTGTATTCACTAATGAAATACAATTCTTAACCTTGGTGATTTGATTCTTCATATCATTAGGATAAATATCCTCAATTTCTATTTCCTCCTTTTCTAGAGATTTTTCAAGTGTGATAAGATTCTTTTTATCTCTTATGGTAGGCTTTTCCATGACGAGAAAAAACAATTTTGTAGTAAATCACACAAAATAAATCAAAAATCTAAAAATTCTATAGTAACTTTTTATATATCCATCTTTGGTGTGAAGTGATTAGCTATATAATTATTTGATTGTTGATCGATCTTGAGATCTATGTAAAACCCATAAGCATCATCTTCCTTCCAATTCTTATTATGTGAATATGCTTCCTTAGAGATCATACCACTCACAAGGGAATCCATTTTCCTCAATAATGCATTGATAGTGCTTCTCTCATGGCTATCATCTTTTTCTTCACTAATTAAATATCTTTCTTAACCTTGGTGATTTCATCCTTCATATCATTAGGAGCAATCTCTTCAATTTATACATCTTCCTTGTCTAGAGATTTTTCAGGTGTGATAAGATTCTTTTTGTCTATTATGGTAGGTTTTTCCATGATGAGAAAATTAATTTTATAATAAATCACACAATAAATTCAAATGATCTAAATTTTTTACAGTAACTTATGTGATCCTTGATCTCACCTTGCTGAAAAATATCCTAAAAATTTGTTGATTTACATCTTTAGGAGATAAATTAGTGGAAACTCTAATTTTGCAATAACTACTTGAGTTCTAATCAAAATTTTCTCAAATATTTATTTTAGTAGCTTCAATGTGGCCTTGAAAAAACTTATAAAAATATTTTTTACCAAAATGAGAGAGATATGCACTTCACAATTCACTCTTCAACATAAAATAAAATAATAAAAAAATTGTCTTGTTTCTTACACTGATTTTCAAGACCATGTTCTAATACCACTTGTAATTATAAAAATTAAATAATATAGGAAATATGATACAAATAATTGAGTAGTAAATCACTTCAAAGGGGGAAACCTCTAAAAGTCTCTAGGAAGAACACAATTTGTAATATGATGATAATAAACTAATTAGTAGCTCCTATAAACACCCGACATATACCTTGAATGTCACCCAAGCTAATTTACATATATAAATATAACACCTATGAAACAAGAATATAATAATAATCATATAACTTAAGAGTTAAGGTAGCCACAAGCTACTTACTCATAACTCTATGCACATTAGAGGATTAAGGGCGTAGTAGTCAGCCTCAACCTCATTAATTGTAGGAATGTTGTAGGCCATGAAACATACATGAAATGATATCCAAATTAGAAATGTATTGAATATTTAATTTCATCATATAAATATGTTTAATTGAAAAAAAATGGTGCTTTGTTATGATTCTATACACAAAAGTTATGATCATCACAAGTTGAGGGTATGTGTTGGTGATAAAACTACTATAGCTCTCTTTTTTACTTTTGTCATGTTTTTGTTCTTGTTGTAGGTCATACAAAGGTGTCTTTTGGGTTATTTTTATGATATTTAAGATTTAGATAATGATTGGGATCGTTGGGAAGTCTATTAATTGATATAATTATTTTATTCAAGCTAAATTTGCTACTATGCAATTGAAATGTCTTGCAATTTTTTAAGTGGGTTAAATGTCATAGTGTGGGAAAATATACAATAGTGTCTATTAGCCTTCTTTTGTTGTTTTTTCACATTCCCACATGAATGAAAAGGGTTGAGATAGAGAAATTAAGTAATTGTAGATGTCTAAATTTGGACACTTAATTTATCCAAATTTATCCCCTTTAATTAACATCCTTAAGTTCTTCTAATCCCTAAGGTATCTAGTTAAATAATTAAATACCTTCCTCTTTCATCAAATGAATTAAATAAATATCACATTTATTTAATTCCTCCTCATGTCACATCCTCCATCTTTTTACTAATCTTAATCCTTCTTCTAATCCCATCATTAGGATGTGCACATGCCTAATCCTTGATTAGGATGTGTCACATCCTCCAACTTTTGCAAGTTGGCCTCTAATCTCTTAGCCACCTAACCATCCTCTAATCCTTCACTAACTAGCCTAATCAACCTCTCAAGGAATTTTTAATTCCTTTTATCCTTCCAAGGAATATTAAATTCTTTTCTCTTCCCCATGTCCTTTATGACATGTGTCCTTAGTCAACCTTATTAAATGCTTTTCTTTTTTGACAAGGCATCTCCCTTCCCTATGTGAATTTTTAATTCACCTTTTAATCCCCAATGCATTTTAAGGAATTTTAAATTCCTTCCCTCTTCCCCATGAGAATATTTGAGGAATTTTTAATTCCCCACTTGTCCTCTCCCCACATAGGGACAAGAACCTCCTTTATGAGGAGATCTTGTCCAATCCCAAGGTACTTTGTACCCCTCTCCATGTCATGTCCTTCTCTTCCACCTCATGTCCACTTCACCTTTTAGGGCTATCTCACATGCCACATGTCAAGATGTGAGGGCTTGTGAGTTCTCAACTCACCTTAGCCCTACATCTTGATATTTGGTGGATCAATCTCAACCGTCCATTTCCCTAGGAATTCTCAAAATTCCTATAAATACCCCCTCTTTTCTCTCATTTTGAGGAGATCATTTGTGCTAGCCAAACTCTTGCAGTTTTGTTTCTCAACCAACACTTAGCCTTTTTCATGCTTTCATCCATTTTCACTCATCCTCACAACATCTTTTAGCTTGCATCTACTTGCCATCCAAGGAGCATACACATCCAAGATCGAAGGGCCAACCAAAGGATCGACTCAACGCAAGGTATAAAGTTCCATTTCGTTGCTTTGTCTTGCATTGTTTCCAACTTAGGCTAATCTTGAGGTGTAGGTTGTTTTAAGTTGTTTATTTGCACTCTTTTAGTTGTTGCTTGATTTCTAACGCTCTATTTCGACCTATCACAGTAATATTTCATGGTTTTTATGGAGTGAAAAGGGAAATAGTCATTATCAACATTTTGTGTCTTGTGACGACACTAGAATTAATAATGGAATACTAAATTTATAAACTTCCTCAAGTTTTCACCTAATTGGGTTTTCTCCAAAGGCACCTTAGTAATATGTTATTTGTGCTCTATTTTACTACAACATAGCTCTTCTATTATTTTGCAAATCAATATTGTTTTAAGTTATTTTATTGTTAGGACATTTTAAAGGAGAATAATAACAAACTATTTCAAATCATTGAAATTTATGGCCACTAACTATCAAAGAGGATTTTATTACAAGTAAAGTTGGGCTAGAAATACAAATATTTCAAATAATTTGGATGAATAGTTGGATATTTAAAATAATTTGCACTTATTTCAAACAGTTTTAAGCTTTGGACTAGTAACAAGTCTATATTGTTTGAAATGGTTCATAATATAAGTAGATATAGTTTAGATATCCATTGTTAATGTGTTATTATGGTTATTGTTGAAATTTCATACCCACCTTATGGACCAGTTATAACTGACACGAGAGATTTTTTCTAGGCCAACTTGCACAATTTTATGCTTCTGGTTGTTACATTAGTCCCTTGGTCCTTAGTCAATTACTTTGATTGAGAAACTCAAAATATTGATTGTGTGAGGGTTATCTAAGTTTCTTACCTTGTAGAAGGTCCAAATGGGTATCTCCAATTCAATTTTGGAGAAAATTGTGTAAAAAATGGTTGCTATACTATTGTAGAATTTTTAGGGTCTTCAAGATATTGTGGGAGTTTTGGTGGTGTCAAGACATCCACACACAAAAGGTTTTTTTCCAATGCCTGGTGCTAATGTTTTCTCTGCTAAGTCCCAATACAAGGTGATTTTTCACATATCTAGATGGGGCTCAATTTTTCGCATGAAGCTAAAGGGTGTTGGATTTCTACATAAAGCCAAAATTGACATTTAGATGGGGCTCAAATTTTTGCAAGAATCTGGAATGACATTTTTTTTTAATCAAGAAATGTCATTAATGCTACAACTACCTTTGTAACTACCAAATCTAATTTGTGGAGGCTCAAGAAAGTTTTTTTACTCATTTTTCACAAGTTCTAAGGGGGAGACCGATGCCCATGCTGCCTTTATTGATTTGCAGAATCCTTCTTGTCAGATGGCCATCCCTAGCCATGTTTTGTTGTAGATTTTATGGGGGTTTTTGCATTTCTTCTATGAATTCATCAATGTTGAGGCATGATTATGGTGTTGGGAATGTTTTCTCATGCCTCTAGTTTGAGATTTGGTGTACACATGTTTACAGTTTATTGGATTGGATTTTGGTTGGTGTTTTCAACCTCTGCCATGTGATCCTTCTTTTGCTTGTGTCCCTTTTTAGAATTAAAATATTTTGTGCTCATTTTTATGGGTTCTTCCTTAGTTTTCTTCTCAAGAGTTCTACATCTCTACAAATATTTTTTTGTAAAAAAGGCTCCAGCCTCTGAATGAAAAAAGACTGATATTTTCACCTCTTCTCACTTCTTGCACTCTATGTGACATTTGTTTACTTGTATGTTTGAATGATTATTTGTTATCTTTCATGTTTGTATGTTGTGTTAAACATGTTTGTAAGAGTTGACTGTGGATACTTCTTTTCCCTTTTAGTTCCTGTTAAGCCCTAACCTCTATATGCACCTTTAGGAGCTAATATAATAAAGATTTGTGTGAGTTCTCATGGAACTTTATTCACTTTTTTGTGTTATAGTGAGTAGGAAGATAGCATTTAATCTAGGTGCATCACCGCCCTTTCCCTTTTTATGATTTCCTTCTTATCTTTTACCTTGGAGAATTAATAAAATAGGATTAGCTATAGGATTGTCCAGTGTTGGGTTGGGCCAACATTGGTGCATCTATGTTGAACATGAACCAATGTTCTCTAGAGGTTTGAACTCATTTGCAAGGTCCCACACCTTGAGATCAATCCTATGTTTCAATGGAATGTTGAACTATAGGTTCAATATTGTTTGAGGAGATTGCCATTGGTATGGCTGTTTTCAACACGAGCATGAGCATGAACATGTGCTTATACAATGTTGTCATTGATGTCAACATTGTGGTTTGAATGGAAGTTCACATTGATATACAATTGGTTGGTGAAGCATGAGTGAGCATGGATATGGTTCCAACATAGAGATGCAAAGGTTTTGCTCTGGTACAAAATAGATATGTTGACTAAGTCCAAAATACAATTTTTACTGTACAGAGCATCAACTTTTTGGTTTGTATTGGTTTGCTTTGAGGTATTTTTTCTGCAGTTCTAAGGCAATTTTGGTACATGTTTAAGGACCTTAAATCCATAGTTTCATGTCTTTATGTCCTTTGATGCAAAATTTATGGTTCATACAATATTGGGTTTGCTAGTAATAGTATAATCAGAATAGAGTGTATTTTTTAATTGGTTTGTATTCCACCACGGAAGCATATTTGGTTATGCGGATTTATGGGAGTGTTTAAAGGTGTCAAAAGGGTTTTTATTCCAAGTGGTGTGTGTTTTTAAGGTTTTCCTATCAATTTGTGGATAACCAGTTGGTGCATTTTGGTGTTGTCTTACCAATGGTGTCGACCTAACAAGTTTGGGGTCGTGCGGAGTTAAAGGAAGTGTTGATCAGTCTTATGGAGTTATGATAGGTCTCCTCCAACCTATTTATGTGTTACAAGTTTTGAATTAAGGAGCGAAGTGTGTTTGTTTGAATCTTGATCCGATAATTTATGCATAGTACATCTAATTAGGTTGACCTAATTGATGTTGCAAGTGTTTTTGGATGTAATGTGTACAAATATAAGTTCATTTCAGTATTGTAGAGATGTGATGTGTACTATAGAAAATGTGAGATGTGAATTATATGATGTGAATGGAAAGAAGAGAAAAGTGTGGAAGTGGTGTAGTATGAAGTGTGTTGATTCAGTATTTTGATCTCCAGTGGAACTGTATCTTCAACATATTGTAGATGCATTTATGGAAATTCAAATCTTGGCAGTGAGCCACCCTTCTCTTCTACTTTCTCTTATTCTCTGGAAAGTGAATCCAAAAGGTGGTGAGCCATTCTGCAATATGTTATGACCGATTGAATATATTGTGAGCTAATTCTCACCGTGGTTTTTCTCTTTTTTGATTTTCCACGTAAAAATATGGTGTTTATGTGTTATGTGCTTTGATGATTGCTTTCATGATTTATTTACTTACTGCAATTTGAATATGATGTGTGAAATGAGAGTTTAAATGCTTAAGCGGTTTCAAATAATACTGATTCACCCCCCCTCTCAGTATTATAGGTGTTCAACAATTGGTATTAGAGCTTGGTTCCTTCAATTGACTTGATCACTAAGGTAGATCTTGGAGTTGAACATATGGCTACTAGGAGATATCCACCCCTCCCAAATAAATTCCTATGGTGGGATTTATTGAACAAGATTGCATTGTCGACATGGAAGGAGAACTCAAATCTACCCTAGATGATTTGGATAAAGAAAAATATAAGAATAGAGATCTAAAAAAGGATCTTAGTGGTGTAGATGAATTAATATATTGAGAGATAAACTCAAGAAAGCTACATATAGGATCAAAGATCTCAATCAATCAAATGAGATCATTCCTAGCCTAAAATTGGAGATTGAAGAAAGTAAGCGTTGAAGACGGCCTGAATGCTAAACTAAAAGAAAAATCTAAAGAATGCTCAAAGATTGAACAAGAAGTTGTAACCTTGATATCAGATCTGGAGAAAACAAAAATTCAAGAAGACTACTACAATGCTTGATGAGATTATTGCAAATCATAAGGGGTCTAAAGACAAAGAAATATTAGGATTTGAGAAAGGTGAAAGCTCAAAGGCAGATCAAACTCCAAACAAGACTAAAAATAAGATTGAGGACAAGAAGAGCAATGGAAAGAAGATATGGAATCAAAGGAAAGACTTCAAAATACCACCTGTCAAACAACCAAATGCACAAAGTACTCATCCTTTAATGGTTACTACTATTCTTGCAATAAATTTGGACATAGAGCTAAAGAATGTAGAAGCAAAATGAATCAAAATGTTCAATATTTTCTTGATCAATGCTTTACATGCAATATATTTGTTCATAAGGCTAGTGAATGCAAAAATCAGATGATGAATGGTTACAATAATGGCATGAGGTTTCAATATTTCAATGGCTATTGTTATGCATGCAATGGATTTGGGCATAAGGCTAATCAATGTAGATCCAAAGTAAGTAGAAGTAAGCTTGATCAAAATGGAAAATGCTACAAATGCAATAAGTTAGGACACATTGCCATTTTTTGCAAAAGTAATAATTTAAAGGTTGATCTAGTAAAGAAGAATGATCCAGTGAAGAAATTTGATCCTATAGAGATGAGAAAGATCTAGAAAAAGAAAGAAGAGAGTGAGGTTAAAAATGAGTTTGTGCCAGTGTCTAGTACAAATGTTTCCTCTGAAAACAAAATGAAGAGCTTTGGCTAAAGGGGAGTTTTAGCATAAAATCATTAAGCCCCTACCAAATATATGGTGTTGATGCCTTCAACACATGGATATGAGGTGTAGGTTGATATGCTTGACCTATTGGTGAAAACACCAATGGAAAATACCAAGATGTGGAATTTTGCAGAGCAATTGAAGGTGACTATGCATTACAGTTAGGGTTCATCGGCTTTTTTTCCTAACTTCAAATAAAGCATTCAATGTGAATTAGTTCATTAAAAAATGGTTTATAAGTGATTTCACATTTTATCTAAGTCATTTGCAAATGACCATTAGAGGAGAGAAGAGTAGTGAAGGAGAGAAGTGAAGTGTTTTAAAATTCTTGTGCACAAAACCCTAATCGGAAGGATCAAAATGTATTTATAGTTTCTACCTTACCCTAAGTTCCCAAGTGTTCTCAAGTGTTGCAAGATGTATACTCCACAATTTGTTAAGATTGTAAATCATCCTCGACCTAAATTTAAGAGGAACCTTGATAAGTCAATGATGATGGATCTAGATGGTGTGCTTTTGGGTATTTCGTATGGTGTGTTGTATACAGAATATGTCAGGATTTACATACATGCAAAATTGGAAGAGTATAATCACTATAAGCTAGGAGAGGTATGGGTTATTGAACTCATCGAAGACCATTTTGAATTGAAACCTGAGTTCAAGAGCTTGACGGAGAAGAAGCTCAATGTCTAGAATAATTTCCCTATATTTTTCTATGTGGATGAGTGGATTAGATATACTTTGAGCAGGATTCATGATAGGTTTATTTGGCTGGATATACCGTATATGATCAATAAGGAGGCGATTAGGGTTGTAACAGGGTTATATTCTGAAGGATTGGTTCTGATGCTTAAGTCAGTAAAAAATGAAATGGTGATGGATTTAACAAGTGCAAAATATGACAAGAGATCCCTAACTATCAAGGACATCAAAGACCTTGTAGTGAAATATGCATCAATGGTTATAGGGTACAAGATATACTTTACAAATAGAGAGAACTATGTTTCTACTACTGACATCAACACTGCATATGAGATGGTAAAGAAAGGTGTTGATTATGATTTGTGTGAGTTGTTAAGGGAATAGGTCTTGGAGAATTTGCAAAAGACCAAGGACTCCAGGTACCCCTTCCAGTTTGGGGCATTGATCATTTGTTTGTTATTTTATATCCTAAATGAGGTCCTTGGGACCAAGAACATTATACGAATGAAGGAAATCCTAGTGGCTACTCAAATCAGAGACCACCTGGTGAGACTAGGTGATGTAGACACATAGTAGAAAGAATTATGGGGATTGTTTAAAAATTTCCAAGAGAAGTTGAAATCTAGAGAAAGGATTTTGAAGAATGTAGTAGAGAAATACAAAAATAACATTATCTTCATGGTGAGTAAGGATTGCTACTAAATGGAGGTTGTTGAGCCTAGAACTGTGTGGATTCTAGAAATGGGATATGAAGTTGTTGAGGATGTAATTATTGGTTTGTCTAACCATATGCTTAGCATGCCTAGAGATACAACTAAGGAAAGCTATGGAACTTATGAGAAAAAGTATATGAAAGTGCTTATGGAGCACAAGAAGAAGGAGATCAGCAGAAATGTTCAATATTGTACAGGTTGTAGAGATGATGGGACTTCCTAAGGACTTTGTGGAGAAAGCTAAAAACATTTCCAGTTCTTTGGAAGGCGCCTCCAGCACAAGAAGATCAAGTAGAACTACTACCCCTTCTCAAGTTGCCCCCAAGTCCTCTGGGACTAAACCTTATGCCAGTGGAACAAAGAGAGAGGAGTAAACCAATACTCTAATTAAATAGAAGAGTGTGCATGTGAAGGAAAAGACTACTCTAGTGAAGCAGCAAAGTGCCCCATAGAAGAGAAGAGTGAAGGAAAAGGCAACAAGAGAAATTTTTGATGAAGAGGAAGACGAAGAAAAACCTTTAATCCAAAAAAGAAAATCCGGTGTAACTCAAGAAGAGACTAGCACAAAAAAAGTCAAAATTGACATTGTAGATATAGATAGTGAAACCGAAGTGGAGAGACAGAAAAAAGGATTTAAAATTTATTGAAGGGAAAAGAAAGAAAAATATGGTAAAGAAGACAAGTCTCCAAAGGCTAAGAAGAAGAAAGAAAAGACCCCTCCTCTCCGGAAACACAATCCGATGAAGCTTGAAGCCTTGGTGAGCAACATAGCAGAATATGTAAATCTTGGGGAAATTATTGCATTGTACCCCACTTCAGATGATGTGGACAAGTCAACAATTGAGGAAGCTATTGTAAGGTACATGATTGCTCTTGATGTTAACATGAAGGATATAGAGGACAAACTCCTTGAAGATTTGAAAGGATTATTATATGCAAGAAGAGAAGAAATAAATGAAGATGCAAAGTTGAGATCTTTTTCTTTAAAGAAAGTTGTTCTTTTTCTAATGAGGACGGAGCTAAATTAGCTCAATTGTGCAATAAAGAGTTCAGGACCAAGCAAAGGGTCACCACACTTATGAGCAGAGATAAAGATGATATAGAAAGGATGGAGAATGAAATGGTTGAGAAGGTTTCCAATTTGGCAAAGAGCTTAGGTATGACTCCAGACAATGAAGAACAATTGCATAATGATATGTATGTGCTAGAAGTTAATATTTCAGAAGATGCACAACATGTAGATGCTCTAGAACATGAGCATGAAGTAGAAAAGGAGAATGAGCAAGAAGATATCCCTCTGGTTGTAGAAGAAAATGTTGGTAAGATGTAGGAGGATACACAAATAGAGAACATCACACCTCCTCCAGAAATGTGATACCCCAATTTTGTATTTACGATTTACTGTTACTATGTAGGGTAAATATGAATGTAATTTGAATTTTGAAGATGAATAAATTGTGTCTACACTTTGTTATCAATGAATTATGAATGAATGTTATTTCATTTAATGTTATATGAAGAAATGCCTATATGTGAAATGGATGATTATTAAATTAATATTCTAACTATGGAGATGTATTATCTATAATGTATATCTTGTTGAAAAAGTTGACTACCATGGGAATGTGTTAGTTGGATGCAAGTATATGATCAATCCTCTAGGTGCGAGGGGAAGTATCACTTAGGAGAAGATCTTGGTCAGGTAACCAATAATGTAACCTATTTGAGCTTACACACACTCACAGTAGACTGATTGAGTCAAGTTGTTATGTTGGGAATTGGTAAGTCATCCTTAGTTTGATGTGCCTGCATTAGTAAGGGTCATGTTTACTATTGAGTGCATTATTGAATGATGTCTATATGTTTGGAGTTTATGAGTCCTTCGCTATATTACTATGCTTGTATTGATGAGTTGAACTTATGTGGAATATGTATATGTACACATATGCATGTCGATGATAAACCATACGCATGAAGGAACACGTACATGAGGGTACATAGGTAGACGTACCTATGCACACTTATGAACGAGTTGCTTACATGCATGAAACTATCAAATGGACCAAACGACATGTATATGTATATGTATAGATATATTACATGTAGGTTCTTATCAATACAATAGTAATTGTGTGTGAATATGGTGTGTAATCGAATATATATATATATATATATATATCAATACACACGTATGATTGGAAAATGGACATGCCCATATGAATGAATCGATATATGTATGCATACATATACATGTACATAGAGGAATATATATAAATATATATATATATATATATGTATATATATATATATATATATATGTATATATATATATGTATATATACACAATCAATATAAATGTTATTACTATGTGAATGTTATCTTGTTTGCATTCATTTGTATATCAAATGTAAACATACTTTATTAGCATAAGATATATACAAATATATATTAAAATATACACATATACATATATATATATATATATATATATGTTGCTATACATATATCTATGTATATGTAAATATATGTATATATATATATATATAAATATAAATATGATTACATG
The DNA here is from genome assembly GCA_007258455.2 of Sequoia sempervirens. Taxonomy (NCBI): domain Eukaryota; kingdom Viridiplantae; phylum Streptophyta; class Pinopsida; order Cupressales; family Cupressaceae; genus Sequoia; species Sequoia sempervirens. Next base: position 73,339 of record VDFB02378497.1, on the reverse strand, counting down.
CTTGGAGATCGATTAACTTTTGCAATGCTTTTAAGCCAATTTATTTACATAATCATAGGCTGAATAATATAACATATGTAAGCATGTTAAAGGCCGATTATAATGTAAACTGGAAATGAATAAAAGAGCAAAATATATGCAATATATAGTGTAGCAAATAAGTCGATATGTAGAGATTGGCGTAGTCATTGCTTTGAGAATGTATACCTTTGACTTAGTAAACTGCAATTTACTTTTGATGCCTTATCATGGATTGAATTCCAAATAGAAAAGTAATGTAATGCACAATGAAAGGATACGTTACAATCAGGTGATGAATTAGTCAAAGCTGATTTAAGAGACAAAGTGACTCATCATAGACTTAGTTGACCAAATGCTAAGTGTTGCATTTTAAATGTTGACCAAATCAATGTGATAAGCCACGCCAACTTTTTAGGGAGAATGGCTGCTTGTTTGGCTCCACATTATGAAGTTCTAATTGTTGTAGAAGTATACTTTGAGAGCAATTGGAATGTCACCTTTTGATTATGTGTTGTTTTGAAATGGTCATGTGATGTTGTCAAACTTTGAGGTCGACCTGTAAGTTATTCTTGTTGAGTAAACTCCTTGGTTGCTGCCACCTTTTTTCCAACTTAAGTGAGTCGACTTGCATGGTGTGTGTTGTCATAATACATGCCTTTTTTGTAGGCTATGAAGTCTCCATCTTGTTGTATAAATTGAGAGGCTTTCTCTTTGATTTGTTATTCTTCTTCTTCTTCTATTCCACTCCACTACACATTTCTTATCTACATTATTTTGTTGTATTTTGAGAAGATATTTTTGAGTGTTTTGTGAGAAGCATAAATTATCAATTTATGAGAAGTATATTAGCAACTTAAGAGAGGGATTTTATTGAGGCATTGCTCGTGAGATCATAGTAAAGCTAGTTGTTGTTTTGGAAAGTTGAGTTGCACACCAGTCAATTAGATTTAGCGTTTACATGCATGAGAATCTAGTTTCTCTTATTTATCTTTGTTTATGAAAGATTGTGTTTTGTATGTTTGTTTGGGCTACATAAGAATACTTGCATTAAGATAATATAGTATTTATTTGGAAAGTAAAAGATGTTATGTCATGTGAAGTGCTTGTATGTACTTCATATTAGGAGATATTGTTTGTCATAGGTAATTACATACTAGATATGATTAAGCAAGGATAACTTAAGAGTTGTCCATAGCTAGTTATATGTTGTAATTAGTAGTTCCAAATTACACCTAGGGTTTGATTATCCATTAAGGGAGAATAACTTGTATTAATGCTTTATGAGTATATATGTCATTAAGTTATGGGAAAATGGAATAGGTTGACTCTAGGGTTAAAGACTACCCGTTGAAGGATAAACCTATGCATAGTATATAGTGGTCTAAAGTCAAATCGAGCTTGAGTAGTGTACGTGAGTAGGATGACTATCACTCAAAGTACTAGGTGAGAATACTTTGGCCAAAGCAGTGTGATTTCCTTTGGCTCCACTTTCAATTCACCGTGTTCCATTTATTACATACTAGTTCTAGATTGTGGGTTTACAAGTTCTAGTCATGTAGGACATAGCACTAAGCTCAGTTGGTCGTCGTTACAAGGTTACTCCACCAACCTCTTCGTCGAAGGGTAGGGCCATCTATCGAATGATAGATGTGTGGGGGACCACATATGAGTCCGTGGTTGGTAAAAAAGTGTTTGAATTATGCTTCTCCTCCTCAGCAAGTGACAAGAAGACGAAGAATTGAAAGGATGTTCTTGGATTATCTATAACTATTGCTTTGAAGTTCGATTGAGATATGTATGTACTTTGTAATTCTTGGAAATATTGTAATCGAGAATTTATTATATTGGAATGGAATCATTGTTGTTATCGTTTTGACATCTATGTTCATTTGTTCTCTATAAAATAAAGAAAAATTTTGTACCAATGCTTGAGTTACATAGTTTATATACTTGCAAAGTGAAAACTTAGGAACAATTACTTTAGTGAATAGTTGGCATGCTACAGGAAACAGGGAAGAATTCAGGACAGCAAGGAGAGGTTGTACAAGACAACCTAGAGATATCTGAGGCACAAAATACAAAAAATATACCTTCTTCAGATAACAATGGTAAATCAGTTGAAGATGAAAAGATGACTGAGAATGTGTCCAATACTGTTGATAAGGAGAAGAAAGATGAAAAAGAAGAAAATAGCATTGGTGACAAGGAAAAGGCTGAGGAGAAGAAAGTTGAAGGAAATTTGAAGATAGTTGGTGAATCTTTTGGAACCTCCAAAGATTCCTTGAAGAGCTTATTGAGCATGCAACTCTAGTTCCAACCAATTATGTTTGCACAATTGTTACAAATTTTGATGCAACATGGTCAAGTAGATATGGACAAGATGTCCCCCTGTTCAAATTATAGCTAGGTGATGCATTCCATGCCTCCGCCAAAAAGGGGATCTTACAAACACATCAAAAGTGTATGGAGTTGATAGATGAGGAAATGAAGGTGTTGCAGGAGAGTTTTCTCGGTCCAAGTATTGATAATTCTTTATCTGGTGTGTAGAACTTAAAACTATTGCTTGATTCTTTCAAATAGTATTCCAATGGCCTTGAGGAGAAACTGGAGAAGGAAGTGAGCAAGAAAGTGAATGAGAAAAAGGTTGGCGGATATCTCAGATAAATGTGCCACTACATACAGCAAAATGCAAAGCAACCTTAAGGATGTAAAAAATTGTGTTGAAGAGGCCAAGGATCTATTTCTGTTTTTCTTGACGTGGCCTAGTTCCACTAAAAATATAAAGGGTGAGATGGATTCCATTGAGGCATAGATTGACAAGGAATCCAGTGTCTATGATCCGACAAAAGATGCAGATGGATCCACAAGATTAACAATTGAAAATCTACATGAATAATTCTTCCAGCTATAAGAACAAAAAGAAAAGATTATAGTGAAGTTTGAACAACTCATAGACCTAGTGAATGCAAATTTCACACCCATATTCGGTGCTCTAAATAATGTGGAGAAAGCAATAAAGTTGAATCTGGTACCTAATACTCCTGACGAAGGAGAAGAACTCCTCATGGAGTTTGAGGCTCATAACTACATGCTTGGGCTAGCCAAGAAAGATTGGGAGGATGGAAAAAAGGATTGGTAGGCACACCTTGCAAAATTGCAGGTGTCATACACTTCTTCCAGTTGATTTGTGTTTATCATTTTCTATTTATGCATTTCAGATTTCATTGTATATATGCGGAAGATAGTTGATAATATACTAGTGCAAAATTTGATCAATTTTGATGGATAGTACTGTTAGGGGGAGTATGTGGGTAAGTCGGGTAAAATCATGTATATATGAAAGGGGGAGAAAGAAAAATAATAGCAAGTAAGTAAATAATGTCAAAGGGGGATCATAGAACAGAAAATATGTGTGCACCCTTTTCCCTTGATGTCAAATGGGGAGAAGATTTGGAGAATAGTTTTGTGCATGTTGCCATCAATGACAAAGAGGGAGATTTTTGGAAGTTTGAGGATATTTTCATTGGTATGGTTGTTGGAAACATGAGCATGAGCTTATGCAGTGTTGTCATCGATGTCAACATTGTGGTTTGAATGGAATTCCACATTGAGATACAATTGGTTGGTGAAGCATGAGTGAGCGTGGAGATGGTAATCCAGCATAGAGATGCAGAGGTTTGGTTGGTGAAGCATGAGTGAGCATGGATATGGTAATCTAGCATAGAGATACAAAAAAATTTCTCTGGTGCAAAGCAAATATGTTGACTAAGTCCATAATGTAGTTTTCATTGTACAAAGCATTAGCTTTTTGGTCTGCACTGGTTCGCCTTGAGGTATTTTTGTTTGTGGTTCTAAGGAAATTTTGGTACATGTTTAAGGACCTTAAATTTAAAGTTTCATGTCTTTATGTCCTCTGGTGCAAAAGTTAATGGTTGACTAAATATTGAGTTTGCTAGTAATAGTATAATCAGAATAGAGTACATGTTTTGATTGGTCCCCATTCCACCGTGGAAGCATATTTGGTTATGTGGATTTATGGGAGTGTTTATAAGTGTCAGAAGGGTGTGTAGTCCAAGTGGCATGTGTTTTTGAGATCTATGTGTCAAATTGTAGATAATCAATTGGTGTATTATGGTGTTGTTTTACCAGCAATGCCGACCTAACAAGTTTGGGGTCGTACGGAGTTAAAGGAAGTGTTGATTGGTCTTATGGAGTTATGATAGGTACCCTCCAACCTAATTGGATGTGGTACAAGTTTTGAATTAAGGCGTGAAGTGTGTTTGTTTAAATCTTGAGCCGACAAGTTATGCATAGTACATCTAATTAGGCCGACCTAATTGATGTTGCAAGTGTTTGAGGATGTAATGTGTATAAATATAAGTTCATTTTGGTGTTGTAGAGATGTGATGTGTAATGTAGAAAATGTGAGATGTGAATTCCTAAGTAGAGCATTCGAATTTGATGTGAATGTAAAGCAGAGCAGAGTGTGGAAGTGGTATAGTATGAAGTGTGTTGACTCAGTATTTTGAGCTCCAATGGAACTATATCTTCAACATATTGTAGATGCATTTTTAGCAGTTCAAATCTTGGCAGTGATCCACCCTTATCTTCTACTTTCTCTTATTCTTTGGACAGTGATTTCTCTGAACAATGATTCCAAAAGGCAATGAGTCATCTTGCAATATGTTATGATTGGTTATAATATATTATGAACTAATCCTCATCGTGTTTTTTCCCTTTTGGGTTTTCCACGTAAAAATCTGGTGTTTATGTGTTATATGCTTTGATGATTGCTTTCATGATTTCTTTCCTTACTACAATTTGAATATGATGTGTGGAATGAAAGTTTAAATGTTTAAGTGGTTTCAAAGAATAATGATTCACCCCCCTCTCAATATTTTGGGTGTTCAACAAAGGGTTCAATTTTGAGTGACAAAATTTATCAACCCAGTGGTTTATGTATTGGATTGAAGAAGGGTAGATGAGACACTTTTCATTGAGTGGATCCATGGATGCCCCAATAAAAAATAGTATGCTCAATAATCTGACATCGTATGAAAAAATTTATCTAAAGTAATTGATCCCAAAGTGATATAGTATTAATTTTGAAATGTTGCCTTCCCACAATATTAAATCCTTTAATTGTGAGATCATATTTATGCAAAAGTGGTGTATCTACATTAATCATCCAAATAATCCTTAATAAATATGTTTAAGCTTCACTAGAGTCAAAAGTAATTGTATCATCACTATTACAAATTAGCTTTAATAATGTAACAACTTTTCTAGGTTATGTATTTGATCTAATAGTGGCATTTTCCAAATCCTTTTACAATATATTTTTATATTCCTATTGATGTATGCTTTAAGTCCCATATATATTTTTCTTGAGTACTTTTAAATTGATCAATAATATCATATGTTTTGTGTGCCTTAGTTGTTAGTCCAAGTGTAGGAGGAAAGTTAAGATTATGGCTTGGTAAAGTTTCTTACTTTGTTGTGTCCTTTTGATCTTTTGTCATTCTATTGTACATATGACCTACAAGATGAAAATCATTGTTATTGGATGTTACTTGAAGTACAAAAGGATTTTGCATTAGATAATTCAACACTTCTTGCAACACAAAAGGTGTAAAAGATAAATATATGGAAGAAGCAAGACCTTGTTTAGGAGAAGTTGTGTGTCATATAAGTGGTTTAAAACTAAAAGTAGAGACATTATGCATGGCCTTAGTTTTTTGGAAACAATAATCAAAGTAGAGCATGTTGGATCACACAAAAAATGTTGTGCTAAGTCAGCCATATCAACATCATGTGATAAAGTATGAGCATCTAGAGTTGTATCATTAGAAAAAAGAGATGGATCCATAACATATTCCAAGTAATGACCACTGGACGTTGAAAGATTAGAAGCATCATGATGGCATACTCTAGGGAAAAGAGAAATGATATATAAAAGTAAGCAACAAAGAATTACATGGCATATAATAAACATGAAATGTCACAAACCATTGCAATGCCATATTAATTGAAGTATCTATAAATACATTCCATAGGAAAATATCATTTTAATGCTCATAACATGAAGACAAAAATGATGTAACATGTAAAATTGCATCCTTATTCCCACTAATACTAGGTGCACTAGTTCTCTAAGAGATAACATGAAACAAAGTATCATGAAATAATGAAGCATATATAACATCCATGGTGCCATCATGAGTTTCTTGAGAAGTGTCATCATCACTAAGTATAACAACATTACGTGAGGTGGGAAAAAAATAAGGTACATCATTTAAGCAAATATTGTGGACTTCCTCATTAGGTATATCATGCAGGGAAGAGAAGGTACTTAAAGGTGAATCGCTATCACTTGTCATATAAAGAGTATAATCATCATGAACCTCATGAACAAGTAAAGTAAAAGCATCCAAAATAGAAGAAAAAAGAAATTATAAGTTCCATGAAGGATGAAAAATCATATATGCATTGGAATAATGTATCCATGGAACATAAATCACCATCTTTTTAGTAAAAGAATATTATATCATCAAGAATAGAATTAAATATAAAAAAATGTGAGAATACATCAAAATCATAATCTTAACAATGGACAAGGTTTGATGACAATCTAGAGCGAATGAAATGACAATTATCAAAGAAGTATAGATTGTGGGTACAACCTAAAGAAAAGCCCCAGGTGGGTTTAGATGTCAAGTTCCCTAAATGAAGGGAAATAAAAGTAAAATTTCATTCATTTTTCTAGGTCTAGTTAATAATAAAATAATTAATAAGAAATCAAACATAAATAAACATGTGCAAGGACTAAAACATATATATAAGGAATGATTGGGATAGAAAAGAAGCCCTTAGGTCATTTCAAGAATAACCATCATTTTTTCCTTTAGATTGGTTGATATGATGTGATTGATGCAAGATAGCTCAAATATAATATTAGAATAATACTCAAATGACATGGACTAATTTAAAATTTTCTAGTGCATGAGATGAATCCACACATATGGTATAGTCCTCCTAGCATGAAACTGTATCATTAGTGTGTATCTATCTTCTACGCCTATCAAACTCTAAAAGAAATTCATCTACTTTCACAAATGTATACAAACTTGGTGGTGTTGAAAATCATCTTTAGAAGCATGTTGTAGATAGTGGGAAGTTCTTTCAACTTCCATTGTAGTATTCAAAACTCTTTGTTGATGTAAGAGTTTGAATACATGTGCCAATCCTAGAAGATGATTATGATGATGTGTTGTATCTAATGATGAAAGAGTCGATGTAAGTTTTGTCTCTAGATAATGTGATGTGAATAGAATGCAATTATTGTCTCTAGATAATGTGATGTGAATAGAATGCAATTATCTTGTAATGAACATATGACCTAAGGCTTGTCAATAAATACAAAATTATTGGTGCATAGTTTGAATGTTTTTAGCACATGTCAAAGATTAAAAATTAATTTCTAGAATGCCAACTTTGGAATGATTAAGTGGAATTTGAAAATAGGATAATAGATCTACATCCACAATCTCGTACATAAGGGGGAAAGTCCTAAGGTTTGGATTGGCTCAATATTGAGGCCAAGGTAATGGTATTCAAAGTGATTAAGTAAAGGGTTATCACCATCTTATACACAAATTGAGGACTTTGTCATTTCAACCTGAGAAGCAGTAAAAGAGGAATTTAAAAAGAGGGTAACAAATCCACATCCATGATTTTGTCTAGTAGGGGAAAATACTTTAAGATTTGGATCAATCTAGTCCTCCAATTGGGATAACGGTATTCATAGTGATAAGTTGAGGGTTATGGCCAACTCATATGAAAATCAAGACAAATTGAGCACTATGACATGTCAACTGAGGAGCGAAACAAGTGAACAGCCTCCTCTAGGAGGGAAAAAACCTCAGTAGTTGGATCAAACTAGTTCTATGGCAAGGACACTGGTAATTATAGTGGTAACTATAAGGTTATGGTAGCTTATTTGTAAAACAAGACAAATTGAGCACTATGACATGTTGGCCTTAGAAAGAATAAAAGTAGAATTTGAAAAGACGAGAATATATTTATGCCCACAATCTATTCTATGATGGGAAAGCCCCAAGGACTATGACTGATCATGTTCTATCATTGGGATAATGGTATCTAGAGTGATAAAGATGTAAGATTATGACCATCTTATGTGCAAAAGAATTCAAATGGAGCACTATGACATGCTGGCATTGGGAATGATAAAAGTGGAATTTAAGAGGGAAACAAATTTGTGTCCATAGTCTCATCTGGGAGGGAGAAAGACCTAAAGATTTGGATCAATCCAATTCTATTGCTAGCATAATGATATTCAAAGTGATAAGTATAGGGTTATGGCCATCTTATGCGCAAAACAAAATAGATTGAGCATTATGACATTTTATTTATGATAATTTTGTAAGTATGTGTAAAACAAGGGTAAAAGGACAAGGAGTGCACTTGTATCCTCCATAGTTTTGCATTATTAACATTTTACTCTTATTGTCCAATATTAAAGATAAAACAATTCATTAAATTATAGGGAATAAGAGCCTACATTAATTTAGGTGGTCTAAAATAAATAATAGATAAATCAAAGTAAATCAAAGTAATTAAACCCTAACTAATATCAACTAAGATCTAGGACATTGAAATAGATAAATGAAAACAAAAGGTATTAGAGCTAACTTGGAAGTTGGTGTGATGTCGATGTGACGTTATAATGGAAACTTATTAACTTGAAAGTGATATTAGATATAGGGTTAAAGACTAAGACAAATAATATTTGAGTTTTTGAGGGCCTAGGGGCTCTAGGAAAATTCATCACCAACAATTCACCGCCAACAATTCATCGCCATGACAAATTCATCTCGTGGAAAATTCACCACCAGCAATTCATCGTCATGGATAATTCATCGCATATACAATTAGAAATTTTGATTTATGATAATAAAAATGAAAACATTTTTCAATATATTTTATTTTATTGTAGTAAACCAATTATACAACAATATCAATCATCTCTATTATTAATGTGGTGAAGATTATTCTTTTGCAAAAAAAAAGTCAAAGTCTTGGAAATATATATTAAAAAATGTTAATGCGATGAATTATCCGTGATAGTGAATTGTTGGTGGTGAATTTTCCATGAGATGAATTTGTCATAGCGGTGAATTGTTGGCGGTGAATTTTCAACGGTGAATTGTTGGCGATGAATTTGCGTAAAGTCAGGCCTAGGATTGGATCACATTCCAACCTCATCTAAACAACATGATTATGTTAGGTGGTGTGATATTATCTAGTGCAAAATTTGTCCTTTTGTACCTGCAAAGATGTTTGCTTAGGTATATATTTGTGTATAGAAAATAGTTTGGTGTTAAAGATCATAGTTGGCAACTTGCCATATTTATAAGGAAGTATGAAATTTTCTTGATGGCAATAAGTTGATTTGAAAATATTTAAAGAGAAATAAAGTGGGTAGTGAATGTTGATTTGCTAATGTCTAAAGTAAATCGAGTTTAATAAAAGGGAACACAAATGCCCACTAAGATTAATAATTGCAATAGAAACAAACTAAGAATTGATAAATGTTAATTATTATGTTATTGCATCAATGCCAATTGAGACTGATGCTAACTAAGATTAATATGATTTGATTCCTACGAGATGATATTCTAATTTGTGAACATTCAATTATCAAAAGTGTCCTAGACTGATATCTTAAAATACACATCCTTAAACATTCAATTTGAATGTTTTGACACTCACATCTACATCTAATGGTCATATTCCAAAATTGTTAACCTTACAAAGTAAGAACATTGAATTTTTAAGCAAGGGCTAGATTGTGTATGCCTATTTCAAGGATAACATTTGCAAAAGTGTATTCTACACTGAAACAAACAATATTTCAAAAACTAAAAAATATTTAAAGATGAATAAATATAACATGAAAAAGATTCAAGTTTAAGAACGATCATGTCAAAAGAATAAAATCATACTTTAAAAGATAAAAATGAAGAAAAGAAAGTGTTAAAAGACATAAAAGCAGATATCATTTTCCAAGAAAGTTGAGAGAAACTTTCCTTGCAGCAAATTAGTGTCAATAGATCATAACACGTACATCATTTTTTTTTCTAGAATATACAATAATCCCTGCATGTTGGCAATGAGTTTCGCCTGGGCAAGAGTAAGCAATTACCAGAAACAACATGGGAGTTCTCGAAAATGGAAAAAAAGCTGCTAAAGTTGCAAATGCACTTTGTTCTCCTGTTCAATGACATCTAGAAACAGCGGATCTACTTTGATGCAGGCGTGGACTTGAACCTGAAAGGCGCGCCCCCATTTCCAAAGCCAGGCGCTGCCATTAATGGTCACCACAGCACTCAAACTCATCTCTCGCGCGGCAATGTCTTTCATTAAGCTCTTCAAATGCTGAGTCACCTGCAAGCCGTCCATCTTAGCAGGCACCTCCAAAATCTCCGATGAATTAGGCCCTTGGCTCCCTGCAGGCACCTGCTCAGAATCACCAATTTGTGAGATTTAATACAGACAACAGCTACAAACCCTAACCCTAACCCAGGCACCTGCTCAGTACCACCAATTTGTGAGATTTAATACAGAAAACAGCTACAAACCCTAACCCTAACTCTAAGCCTAAGCTTGTACTTGCCTGTGCTTGGGCGAGCAGGGAATTGTTGTAATAGATGTCCATAACTGTGCTTTTATATTCAATGGGTGCCGCGTTTGGATTGGTAACTTTGATGTTGATGGTGAGCTCCACGTCAATGACTGCGGCGGGCAAACCAGAGATTGTGCAGAACCTAAGTTTGAAGCCTTTCATGTGAATTGACATTACTTGGAAAATGGGGTCTTTTGGCCTCAGGAAATAAAGCAAAGCTCCCACGCTTCCAATCGCCAGACCTAAATGGAGATTCCCCATTTGCAATGAAAAAGGAAGTTTGAATCGTGAGAGACTTGGATTGTTACAGAGGTATTTGCCAGGACATTATTGGATTTCTTGTGGTTTATGTGCTTAGGTACGCCTACTACTTCTAAATATATGAAGAGATAATTTAATAATATGGTTCAAATATTAATTGAAAGAATAAATAATATTTGTTGAGTTGAATTAAAAGGAATTATGGTTTTGTATTTTGTGATGTGAATTTAATGAGATCATATGAAAGAAGATTGATTTTTATAATTTGAGATTGAATAGTGGATTTAAGGGTTGAGACTATTAAATTATAAGTAGTTGAATGATTGAGACAAAATTATACAAACAAGGATGACTTTTAGAAACTATGATGTTGATTGAAACTTATGATCTTGTTTTGAAAACATGTGGTGTCGTCTAAAGTAGAAGAGGATATTTGCTACCTACAAGAAGTGTCTATCTAGCACTATATAAAGGAAAACTTTAGTGGTGCTAAGGAGCACCTTGGAGCTTGCTAAGCTAGGGTTGGAAGTGTGCTAACTACCCCTTCACCTTGGTGAAGCCTCAAAATTGAGTTAACATTAAAAGTAAAGAGATATGTGTTGTAAGAAACGAATACCTATGTGTGGATGGTAATGAATTCCATTTAATTGATTGTTGATTTTAATAATGCAAGTCGATTAAAGCTTAGTACTAGAGTATACCTTGAAATGTGTCATTGGCAATGAATATTGGTTGATAGA